>CM039579.1:39505731-39573953 GCA_022457205.1 Saccharum spontaneum | reverse complement strand
AGATACCGGCCTTTATGAGTATCTTGTCATGTCCTTCGGTCTGACTAATGCCCCAGCGCACTTCATGTGCTTGATGAATTCGGTGTTTATGCCCGAATTGGACAATGTTAGTGGTGGTGTTCATTGATGACATCTTAGTGTATTCTGAAATGAGGAAGACCACGCGGAACACTTGCGTATTGTCCTCAGCAGATTGCGTGAGCATAAACTGTATGCGAAGTTCAGTAAATGCGAATTCTGGCTTCGGGAAGTACCTTTTCTTGGGCATGTATTGTCCGATGGAGGTATTATGGTGGATCCCGCCAAGGTAGAAGAAGTATTGAATTGGAAGGCTCCTACTTCGGTTCATGAGGTCCGGAGTTTTCTTGGGTTGGCTGGCTATTATCGTCGCTTCATCCCGGATTTCTCAAAAATAGCCAAACCCATGACTCGGTTGCTGCAAAAAGACACCAGGTTTGTCTGGACTCCTGAGTGTGATGCGGCTTTTCACCAACTGCGAACCCTCCTAACCTCGGCTCCGGTTTTGGCACAACCGGATATCGAGAAACCTTTTGATGTTTACTGTGATTGCCTCAGCATAGGTTTGGGAGGTGTTCTGATGCAGGAAGGCCGAGTAATTGCATATACTTCACGGCAACTTCGGAAACATGAGGTGAATTATCCAACGCATGACTTAGAACTGGCCGCAGTTGTTCATGCTTTGAAGGTGTGGCGGCATTATCTGTTAGGCAATGTCTGCAATATCTATACAGACCACAAAAGCCTCAAATACATCTTCACCCAACCCGAGCTAATATGCGTCAGAGAAGATGGCTTGAGCTGATTAAAGATTATAATCTCCAAGTGCACTATCACCCGGGCAAGGCAAACGTGGTTGCGGACGCTTTGAGCCGTAAATCTCTTGCCATTCATTAGTTGAAACTGATTTTTACCGATCCCGCTGTTACATCCGGCAGTCTTGTACAACATCACTGTCAGTAGTACTCTCAGAAATAGAATCATTGTGCTCCAAAAGACTGATCGGGTATATTTCACATAAAACGGAAGATGAAAGAGGAAGAAACTAAGCATTTCAGGTTAGATGACGAAGGTGTGCTGTGGTTCAAGGAGAGGTTAGTGGTACCAAAGGATCGAGAGCTTAGAGATCAGATCCTGTCCGAAGCACATTCTTCCATGTTGTCCATCCATCCTGGTAGTAATATGATGTATTATGATTTGAAGCCACTTTATTGGGGACAAGATGCGGAAAGAGATAGCTGCATATGTTGCTAGATGCGACACCTGTTGCAGAGTGAAAGCTGTGCATATGAAAGCTGGGTTGCTTCAGCCACTTTCCAGTCCAGGCTGGAAATGGGAAGAAATAAGTATGGATTTCATTGTCGGACTCCTCCCACAGTCAAAAATCATAACTCTATCTGGGTAATTGTTGACCGTTTGACCAAATCCGCTCATTTCATCCCCGTGAGAGTGGACTATCGTCCTACTGACTATGCTGAGTTGTACTTCAATCAGATAGTCCGGCTTCATGGGATACCTCGTACCATCGTTTCTGATCGGGGTCCCCAATTCACTGCTCGCTTTTGGGAGCATTTGCATCACCTTCTGGGAACCAAGTTAGTGAGAAGCTCTGCTTATCATCCCCAGACATCTGGTCAGACGGAACGAGTTAACCAAATCTTGGAAGATCTGTTGCGGGCATGCGTCATTTCATCCAAGGGTTCTTGGGAAAAATGGCTACCTTTAGCTGAATTCTCGTACAATAACAGTTATCAAGAGAGTATTAAGATGGCTCCATTCGAAGCTTTGTACGGTCGTAAGTGCCGAACCCCACTAAACTGGGTAGAAGCTGGGGAAAGAAGGTATTATGGCATTGATTTTGTCCAGGAAGCCGAGGAACAAGTCCGTACTATTCAGAAACATATGGCTGCGGCCCAAGCTAGACAGAAAAGCTATGCTGATCGTCGCAGAAAACCACTCGAATTTGAAGTTGGAGACTTCGTTTATTTGAAAGTTTCTCCAATGAAGAGTGTCCAACGTTTTGGCGTTAAGCGAAAGCTTGCACCAAGATACGTGGGTCCTTTCCAGATCATAGGCAAGAGTGGAGCTGTTGCGTACAAAATCCAGTTGCCTCCTGAGATGAGGGCCATATTCAATGTTTTCCATGTATCTCAGCTTAAAAAGTGTCTTCGAGTTCCCGAGGAACAAGTTCCGTTAGGAGATATCAGGCTGGAATCCGACTTAACCTATGAAGAGAAACCAGTCCGAGTGATCGATACTCAGGAACGAGTAACTAGAAGTAAAGTGGTTAAGTGGTACAAGGTGATGTGGAGCAATCAGGGTAGTGAGAGTGATGCTACGTGGGAACGGGAAGATTATTTGCGGGATGGTTATAAGGAGTTCTATGAAAAATGGTACGCTTTCCAAATCTCGGGACGAGATTTTTATAAGGGGGGAGGGCTGTAACACCTCAAGTGTTTAGTCCTTAATTGCATTGCATTTGCATAAGCATGACATGCATAATTCATGTTTAGTATTTCATGTAATGCAATTCATGTGATGTTTAGGGCTTGCTTGATTGATTTCATAAAGTATTTGTTAGTTGGTGTAACAAAAGGGTAAAGTCATCAATCATGACCTACAACACCTTAGCTATACTTAGAGTCACTTTTGGATCAAGGTTCATGTTGACCAAAGTTACAAAATTGCCCTCCATGACAAGTTTGACTTCCATTTGACCATAGAAGGTTCTAGTTTGACCAATTAGAAAGTCTAATTTAGAGACCTTGCATGGAAGAGCACCCTTAAGCAAAGTTGTAGAGAAATTCATGGGGAACAAAAGTCTCAATATGACCATCTCATGAAAATGACCACAACATGCTCAAAAGTGGCCCACAAGTCAGCTAGTAGTGTAATTCCAGGACTTAGAATTTTTCTAAGTCTGGGATTGAACCTTACAGTTTCACTGATGCCTACTTTAGAAGCTTGTAGTTTCCAAACCAAGCCAAACCAGCCTTCACTCATATTGACAAATTTGTAGATCACATGTAGCCCTACAACTTTGTCAATATCACCCAAGCCTGGTTCTCAATGGTTAAAGAGATATCTTGCCATGAACTTGAGCTGTCAGTCGGTTTCAGTAACTGAAACCCGGTTTCAGTTTCACCGAGCACTACTTTGAGAACGTATAGTTTCATTTACAGACCGATTCAGCTCGAGCTCCAGTGGACAACTTTGTAGACGATATGTACCTCTACAACTTTGCTAATTACGGCTGGTACTAAATCGGTCTAGATTGGGAGTTATAGGTCGCCAAAGTCCCGCTGTCAGGCCGGTTTAACTGACATCGCGATTTCAAAAGTTCAGTCGAACGACACCGCGCGCGTCGTGGCGACCAGGCAGGAGAACGCCGCCGCGTGTCGCCCGGGTGCTGCAACCCACCTCCACGTCGCGAGCTCTGGCGCAATTTGAAAACCCAGCGGCCACCTCCACCTCCCCCGCACGCGCCATTCCCTTTCTCCTCTCTCTCGCTCTAGCCGGAGTCACCGAGGCGGAACTCGGAGACGCCATTGCCGCCGTAGCCATTTCCGAGCTCGCGCCCCCACCACCACTCTCCAAACCACGCCCAGCCCTCCGCCTCATCGCCCTGTACCTCCCCAACCCTCTGGCGGCGCTGATTGAGCTCGAGGTGAGCCGCAGTGTCTCTTTCCGCCGCTCCCGAAAGCTTACCGGAGCTCCGCCATGTCCGGGTCACCGTGGCCAGCCTCACTCCGTAGCTCTCCGCCTTCTTTCAATCGCGTTTTCCCCTCCCTGTCGTATATAGATGCTAGGGCTATGACGTTACCGACAGCCCCGAGCTAACCGAGCCGGAACGTAACCGTGCACGGCCGCGCCATGGCCGCCGGCCGGGTGCTCACGCGGTCCCTCGGTTCCGTTCCGCCTTCGTCGGGGATGGTGGTCTCGGTAGGTCCGCCTGACGTCAAGGAAGGTGGTGCGCCATTAGGTAGGACGTACGATGGCTGGGACTCGCCGGCGTACCGTCGGGCATCTCGGGCGTCCGCCATCGCCGTCGGTCAGGGTCCTGGGGCGTAGCTTTTTTGGGGAAAAGTGGTGGCCTTGATGCGGAATGGGTCGAGCAAGGTGACCGTGAAGGGTAATCGGTCGGAGGAGCCGCCGGCGGCGAGGAATCGCTCGCCGGAGCTCACTGTTGTCGCCCTCCCCTGCTCCCGGTCGCTGACCGCGGGGGCCCGCGTGTCAGTGCCGCGCGCGGGCGGGAGAGCCGAGCGGGCCGGGCACGCGCGAGTGGGCCGGATTCGTTCCCGGGCCGGCCCAGTTGTGCGAAATAAAAAGGGATTTTTATTATTTTGAAACTGATTTTTGTAATACTTGGAAAAATAGGAATCTAGGGTTTTAGTGATCCAAAAATCATGAAATAAATTTTGTTAGAATCTACTGGATGTGTAGTATTTTAGAAAAATATAGATCTGGCTTGAGATGTTTAAATTCTGTAAGATTTTATTAGATCCTTTAAATGTGTTTTGGAATGCATGCAAATTTGTTTAATTTATAGCTTGAGCTGTAGAGTTCCATAAATTATGAAATTTGGTGGATAGATTACTCTATACTAGTCTTAGCTCTGGTAAAAATTTGGGCATCAGTACTTAGGTAATTTTCAAGTTATAAGGCTATCATTTTATTCTAGGAAATAATTGAAGTAATTTTTATAATTTTTCTACATGTGCAATGTTATTGTAAATTTTTGGAGAATGTCTTGGTACCCTAGAGTGTCTAAGAAAAATATGAAATCTGTTGTTTGATACTTTTCAATGTGATTTATGATTTATGCAAAAATCAGCCTTTTGGGCTTGTGAATTTTGTATAGGGAGTTTCTGTGAATAAAACTTGTTCAAATTTTTACTGTGGTCTATTTAGAGGTCAGAGAGTCCACTGTAATTTTTGTAGAATTTTAGGAGCAGTTTACATATATGTTTAAAATTCTACCTAAATAATTAAGTAAATTAAGAAATGGGGTTAAATAAATATTCTAGTTGGTCCCACCTTACTTTCTGGTGTTTTTACACCTAATGTGAACTGTTAGTAACATTGGTTTGGTTTTAGGAGACTTTGGTTATATCAACAAATATTTAACCTTTGTAATTTTAGGGTTTATGGACAGCTGGAAGTATTTCCCCGTTTGACCCTTGATAAAATTGGTTGTTGGGAAACTTGTAAATACCAAAGTCACAGTAAACTTGATGAACTAGCTTGTGTCAAAATTTGGGAACATTTGGCTTAGTAGTTTGAGAGTTACTGTTGTTTTAAGTGGCAGTTCAGAATCTGCTACTCTCTGTTTTGAGAGGACAGATTCTGGAACTTGTGAAGTTTGATGTGGAAAACTTAGGAGTTTGGGGTTGAGGTCTGAAAATGAATTGTAGAGTATTTTTTAGGCTTTCCAGATTGTCCTAGATCATATCTTTTGGAATTGTAAATCTTTAGTTATGATAAAAACAAGTAGCTGCTGTCCAGTATGCTCTATTGTGATGCCTTGTTGATTGATATGGTGTGATATCCTAAGACAAGTTACTTTTGTAATTGTTAGGAGTTAGGGCTCTAACTGAAGATGAGCAACTTTATCTTAGGCTAAGTAGACTAGGTGAGTACTCCTCTACCGGAGAGGAAATTTACACCTACTCTTTTGAAGTGATTTGAATAGAGCGCTAAATTGTTGTAATGCATTTCATTCCGAGCATATTGCATCTTTCATTATGCATTCATGAGATTTATTATGCACTCATGCAATAGGTGTACCGGAGGGGGTAACGCTCCTCGAGTTCGAGCAGACGATCCCAGAGGAAGTGTTGAGTCAACCGGGGGAAGCAACAGAAGACCCCAACGTCGAAGAAGCTCCATCAGACGATCTACCAGAGTGCCCTGATCACCGGCCTTCCACCTTCCTGAAAGGCAAGCCCCGGTGCATGCTGAACCTATTATTTGATAAAAGATATTTTGAGTACTTTTAATTGTTTACTGCATTATGTAGTAGGAGTTGTATGAAAACAACTGTTGCATTACACCTGTCCTTGTCCAGATATTATGCCCTAATCCTATATTAGGTGTAGGCACGTGTCAATGCTTAGCCCTGCTTAGTACGGTAGAAGTCGGGTGATTTCCGGTCATCCGCGAGAGATAGGACTGGGTCGCGAGTGGCTTATGGCTATCGTGATGGAACCATGCTTTAAAATGAATTTGAGACCGGGCGGGAGTTCGATGGTACAGCCGCAAGACACTTCACGTCTTGGGTGTGGAGCCATGCCCGTCTGAGTCGTTTAAGGACCGATTCGCTGTACGTCCTTGAGTCATGTTGAACGCAGTCTAACACTTAGTTGGCCGGATAAGTCGTTCCGACCGCGAAGCCGAGTAATGTGATTCAGGCCGGGAATCGAATGGTAGGTTGCTTCTTGGAGGAGAGAAAGGATGTGCTTGGGGACATTGGCGTGAGACCAAGGGGGGGTTAGAGTCCCTATCACCTGGCAGAGTGTCGCCCTTGGGGTTGCGACATCATTCGGACCCGCGATTCCTGAATTACATGAAATGGTGGCCTGTGCGACCCTGGCAGGGGTCTGCACGGTGAGTGTTAGAAATACCCCTCCAGCTGGATAGGAATTCGATTCGAATCGCCGTCGCTCCCGGTTAGTGAGTACTTGACTTGAGCAGCGGCAACGTAGATCTCATTAATTGAACAGATGGTTAAGTGAATGATACAATGTTGCCACAATTTATACCTGCTATGGAATAATATGAATAATTGATTGATGATAATCAAGTGCATGTTTAGTACAGGTGCTAAGATAGATGACAGGTAAATGCTAAAAACAACTGCTAGTACAGGTTATAAAAGTTTCAGCTACTTATGCCTTTATGCAAAATGTGGTGTCAGCTAGCCTCTTGTGTAAGCCTTGCATAATCCTTGGTGTCTACTTTATTTCTGGTTTTTGACGGGTAAGTCTAGCTGAGTACATTCCAGTACTCAGGGTTTATTCCCTCCTGTTGCAGATGATATGCTTTACCAAGGCTTCTGCAAGACTTGCCTTCACCCCGCTGGGGATGAGGACTAGATCACATGGGCATGATCATCTTTATGTACTTACCTCGTTCTTTTGTGGGATGTTGATCTAACTAAGCTGGCAGTATTTAAGTATCTTCAGTGTGTGTAAGACTTCCGCTACTTTCAAACTCAGTTTGTAATAATTGCTACTCCGTGGTGTTAACTTATTTCTGAACTACTTGTGAAATGTAACGTATGATGCGTATGTTGAATGATGCGATCCTGGTTGTAAGCAGTTTGGTTTGAAATCCTTCGTGATTTCGATTGACTACCGGGATTATATGGGCTCAAGTTTGAAAATTTGAGCGCTTCGGTGCTTGTTTTCGTACTTGTGCTCTTATAATTTGGTCGGTTCTGTTACATTTCATTTCCTCGAAAACGCCTGAATCCCGCGCTCGCAAGCTCGGCTAGAGGGAGAGCGAACCCCAAACCCCTCACTACCGCTCAAACACCGCCGCCTTCGCAAATGTGCCAACACCATCATGTGCAAAACACCATGTGCATATGTGTTAGCATTTTCACAATCATTTTTCAAGGCGTTACGTTAGCTCTCTACTATATCCTAATGCATATGCTCAAGATGATGACCTAGTAGCACTTGATTCATGAGCTAACCGTGATTGCCCCTCTTGATAGTCGGCTATCAATCCTAAACCCGGTCAATCACTTCTCTACTCATCTTAGACCGGTAAAAGCAAACCCTATGATTATACCTTTGCCTTGATCACTTTGTTCCATGTCCATCTCCTCATGCTTGATCACCATGACATCATTTCATGTGCATGCACCATCTCTATGTGATCTTGTGGCCACCACTCTATGCCACATGCACCTTCATCACATGTGTTGCTTATGCCTAACTTAAACCACTTAACACATGGCATTAGCAACTTGGTGTCATTAATTACCGAAACCAAACTTGGGCTTTCAGCAGAGGGGCCCTCGAGAGAAGCACAGCCCCCGCCTGTGGCCACAGACACACGGAACCTTGAAGAGAGGTGTGCCTGGAGCTACTCCAGTGTGACGGCTGGCTGGCCTCCACCAATGAGTGCAACGAGGACAAGGGGGGTTCCGGCGCAGACGCTGAGAGCTCCACGTTCCCCTGCACGACGAAGATCTCGACCTTGGGCCGGTTATCAACGTCACCCGAAGGTGGTGATACCGGCGGGTTGCTGTTGTGGTGCTGCTGCGATGACGATGAAGGCGCGGTAGAATTCGGTGACACCCGTTCCATCCGACTGGGGCGATGCGCCACTGAGGACAGGGGCTTGCACACCGCCGATGGGCCTCGCTTGAACACCGACAAACGACCATGCTTGCACGCCCTAGCCCGATGGCCGGTACCCCGACAATGGAGGCAGCGGGTCGGGGAGCGACATTGAGCGGCGACGTGGCCGTGATCCAGACAATTGAAGCAGTGACCCACTAGCTCCAGCGGGACTGGGCGCCGGCGTTTTGGGGCTAAACACCCTTGGCGGCGCCAGCGACGACGGCTCTCGACGACCTGGAATCCGTCATCGTCGACGTTGGGCACATGCACCAGCGTCGTGTGCCACAGGCCTAGACGTTGGTGCACGGGGACCCTTTCCACCTGTTTTGGACCAAGGCGACGCTGCACGGGCACTCGCGCTGCACTACGACCACCGGGCGCGCTGGTCCTACGTCGACGCGTCGCTTCCTGATGGGAGTCGCCGTGCGGGTACCTTCCACGGCAACAACATTATGTGCCACAACCGGAGCCCCTGCCGGTGGGGGAGGCGTGGCCCCGAGGGCCCTGCGGGCGGCGTCTAGGTACGACAGGCGCGTGGCAGAGGCGAGGTCGTCGTCGGAGCCACTTGCGCAGTCTTCTTCCCAATGCCGGAACTTACTCCTGTCGACCGACTGATGGGCGGGGAAGAATGGTGGGGCATGCGGGGAGAGGGAGGACATGCTCAAGCAAGAGACCGTCGCTGGAGAGGTAGCAACCAGTGGCGGAGTGGGCACCCGTGCAGCGCCCGACGGTGTGAATGCGCGCGTGGCTTCACCGGCTTTGTCGTCGTCGACGTCATCTTCATCCTCCTCCTCGTCCTCCCCTTCCAAGACATCCTTGACGATGACAGTGGACTCGACGTCCAACCTTCCCACCACGACAGCCATCGCCGACGCGGTGCTGCTGGCATCGCTGAGGGGAAGGGGGTCAGGGGCCAAACCCGGATTGGGAGGTGGCGAGGGGAGGTGGCAGCGGGGCTTGGTGTGGACGCCGACGTCCTCGACCTCGCCTTCTGTGACATCCTCGATGATGACCGGTGGCTCGTCTTCCAACTGCTGCTCCTCAGTCGTGGGAGCTGCACCATGATGACCTCGGCGCGGCGATCTGGGCGCCGAGGCCACCGTCACCGACGTGCCCACGGTCGCCATCAGCGGGGGGCCCAACAAGGGTCCAGCGGCGTCGAATCAACGGTGCCCGTCCTCCATCAAGGTTGGCAGCGGCTTGGCCACCCCATTCTCGGCGCTGGCGGATCTGGCTGGCGGCGGCGTTCCCCAGTGGCCGTGGTGCTTGGGGGGCCGGCGCACGGTCGGCGGGGCGGGATCTGGCGGTGGTGGCGCAGAGGAGGTCGGCGGGGCGCCGGCGCTGGCGCCGGCGACAGTGCACGGTGGCGGCGGTAGCGACCACATGGTGGAGCCATCCCCCGCGTCAGTCCGGGCCTTTTCCAAGGGTAAAGGGAGGGGAGGGTAGGTGGGAGGTGGAGAGGAGGTGGAGGGAGGGCCCGCCGGCGCCAGGATGGCGACCGACAGCGGTAGCGGCGGGTTGGGGGCGGACGCCAGTGGCGCCGCCTAGGGTTGGGGAGTGCCTGTTATTTGCCCGGACTACATGTAATATGCGTCCTTCCAACTTCTTAAATTGTTTGGTATAGCTCTTGCATACTCCCTCTGTCCCTTTAGAGTCATTTTCGTTTCTCAAAAAGTCAACAACTTTTAACTTTGATCAAATATATTTAATAAAATATTAATTTTTATGGTACATAATTAGTACCATTAGGTAGATCGTTGAATTTACTTTCATAACAAATTTATTTGAAGATATAAATGTTGTATATATTTGTTGGTGTTCGGTCCCAAGGGGGTCCTAAACCGACGAGTGAGTGCTGCGTGTCCCTATCCTAGATGGTGATGCAAGGAGAACACACGGGGGTTTATCCTGGTTCGGGCTGAAGAAGGCCCTACGTCCAGCGGGGGGAGAGAGTGTTGTATTTCCTTGCACCGAGGTGCTTGTGTAGGGGTTACAAGCTTGCGAGAGAGGGTGGCGAGCCCAAGTCTCAAAGAGAGAAAAAAGAGTACAGATATGATTGCTTGAGATGTTGATCTCTGTTGCGGAGCCTTGGAGTGCTTGGCACTTGGCTTGGGACTTGTGTGTGGTCTGTTGCTCGTTGTCTTTTGTCCCTTTGTAGAGCCCTAGCCTACCCTTTTATAGGGTAAGAGGAGGCCAGGACGCCGGGGAGCCTTGAGGTGATGTTTTATCGAACCCTGTTGAGGTGACTATAGCGACGTGCCCTAGGAATGGCCGGTCATCCCTGGACACCATGGTGACGTAGAGGATGAGACGACGAAACGACTTGGAGCACCGTGCCATACCGTCCTTTCTTTCCTGTTGAACCGTGCTGAGCGTCGAGGTTGGGTCGAGGCCGGGTCGATGTCGAACGGATAAGGCTGAATCCCTGAGATTGCGGAATACAGGCCTTTTCGTATCCTCCCTCGAGGGTGACCGACGGTAAATAGTGCACGGTAAGGTGTGTATAGTGACAGCTTTCACCTCCTATCACGGGATGGGCAGTAAAACAGTGAGGGCTGACACCGGCGTTGCTCCCACACCGATCCTGGTTGCAACCATACTGGTTGGTGGTAGTAGGTAATCTCATTAAATGCTCTGACTTTTGTCCTGGGGTAGGTGAAGTGAGGGGGTCGAGCACTCTGACCCGGGGTCACGCGAGCCGGAGTCCTTCTGTCGGGCGAGCGAGTCTCGTGCGAGTCGGAGTGTGGTCGAGGTGCCCTGTCGTGCGGGACGGGGTGCGGTCGAGGCGTTCCCGTCGAGGGTGCCTCGTATGAGTCGGAGCCAGAGCGCGGTCGAGGTGCTCCGTCGAGCTAGCCTCGTACGGGACGGACCTAGTATGCGGTTTTGAGGTGGGCTGCGCTTTGCTGTGGCTTAGTCATTTTGTTTGTGTTTTTTATTATCGATGATGTGGGTACCCCTATACTGTTGGTACCGACAGTAGCCCCCGAGCCTTTGGGTGAGTGTGAGATCACTCTCCTAGAGGTTTGATAGTTAATGAACTGGAGTCGTAGCGTCGTAGTTTTTTCCGGTGGGGGCGCGTGAGCGCACCCGCCGGGTGTAGCCCCCGAGGCCTCAGTGGAGTGTTGAGACTCCTCCGAGGTCTTTTATGCGTCTTATTGGGGAATGGTTCGTTGCGGTCGAGCCCCCGAGCCTCGTGCGCACGAGGTCGATCAGAGTCCCGGCCGTCTTCTGTTGTGTGACCCTCACGCTCCTCCTTCAGAGAGGAGGAGGAGGGGTGGGGAACGCCGTACTAACCCTGTTTGGGCAAGTTCCGACGATCTCCGGCGAGCTGCTAGCGGGGGAATTCGAGTGCGAGCCCGTGCTCCAGTCGTTAGGAGTCGGCTAGTGGCCCGGAGGTGCTCTCAAAAAATGCCAAGAAGTGGTCGTGTGGATGTCGGTTCCCTGCGACGGGATCCGAGGGCCCGGTGCCTCCCCCGAGGGGATTCCTACGTCGACCTCCTCCTACGGCCTCGAACACGTCTTGGGGTGCCTCGAGAGCGTGGCTCGAGCCCTGGCCATGCACGGGCGCATCCCTAGTCGTCCCTAACTCTGTTGCTCTAGGGCAGCTGTTGAACCTAGGTCAAGGGCCAGCTTCGTTCCCTCGAGACTTATGGCGGGCTCGGAGCCCGTTTACCAGGTATCTGGGAATATCTGTCCGTGGATCTCGCCCCGCCCGTTAGCCAGGCATGCCTTTTCAGGGGAGAGGGCGAGATCGGCGCGGTAGTGGGCGACGTGGCGTACGGTTACGACGTGGGGGACGACCACATGCCCAACTCCTGCGAGATTGAGGGAAACGGTTAGGTAAGAGCATTAAATGTGGGAAACCGCTCCTACCTTTTCGCGCGGCCGTTGGGCTTCCGCCGGGGCTATAAAAACAAGGCCTAGGGGTCCGCCTCCCCTACCGGTCCTTTGCGTCCTTGCAACCTTTGCCTCAGACAGCCCTTTGCCCCTTGCGCTCTCCGCCCACATCCAGCGCTGCCATCGTCGCACCACCTTTCGTCCACACAGCCCCCCTAGCGCCAATGGCAGGAAAGACTCAGATCCTCCCCGCCGATGATTGGGCCGCCTCCTTGGTGACGGAGAGGAGGTTGGAGGAGTTGGTCGAGGATGGGCTGCTGCGGCCGAGGATGAGCCGGTCGCAGCCGGAGTGGATTGCGCCGCCACCCGACCACCGGGAGCCGGCGCCCCCCGAGGGATATGTGGTGAGCTTCATTTGCTTCCACGGGCGAGGATTTGGCGTATCGGCAACCGTCTTCATGCGCGCACTCCTCCACTACTACCGGGTGGAGCTGCATGTTGACGGTCCTTAAGTACCAAATATAGTTATCAAATAAATAAAGAAAAGGATCCAAATGCAACCAACACCTAGACTTAGGGTTTTATCTGACAGAATTCCACGAGTTTTGGTGTTTGTCTGTTTCTGCAGGGGGTTATCAGAAAATACAGAGGAAAGGCCCACACGTCGGGTTTACATAGAGATAATAACGTGTTCACCGATTTTCTATCATCTAGAAGACTCCAGAAGCCACGAGATCGAACGGGAGGCCAAACGGGCCTGGAGGCAGGGCGCCCGCCCTGCTCCCTAGGGCGCCCGCCCTGGCCTGAGAGCCAATCAGGCTCCATCTCGCGGATTATGCTCCACCGACCTAAGGAATCAAGGAAAACCGTGCGATTAATGTCGGTTTGATCCGACGGCCCACGTTCACTTGATGGGGCTATATAAGTAGGACCCCTGGCCCCTGGAGGAGGCACTCCCTCATTCTCATTCTTCAAACCCTAATCTCAGGAGGACAGTCTCTGATCAAGCCCTAGAGCCACCACATCAACTAGATCTCTAGTATAGCATAGCTACATAGGATTAGAACTAGAAGGAGTCAATCTTCGATTGGTTTCCGGATTTGTCAAGAGGATTCTTGGTAATTCCTTTACTGTTCTTCATTGTTCATCTTTGTTCTTCAATATTATGAATACAACTTTGTTCTATTTTAATATATTGATTATGACTATGCTCTACTTGTTTATGTTTGCGATTATATTGTTTTTAGTTTATCGTAGTTATACGCTTGGCTTAGTTAGATTGGAATTATATACATGTTTAGGATCGTATAGCGTTTATCCATCGGATCCATGGGTAAATGATAAATATTGTGTAGGCGTGGTGCTTAGACCATATTTATCTGCGATTGCACCTTATATGCCGGATCGTGGGGTGGTCCGCGATGGTGACAGCTTCGTTGGTTCTTATATAGTCCCCCTCCCGTGTGTAAGGCAGGTAGAGCAATATTATTACGGGGGAGTGATTGCTATGTTTCTCATCTTCCTTGATAATATCACTATGCATGAGCGTAGTCCTTTCTCGCAATGATTGCCAAGTGTACTTGCACTAACTATGATATGCTAGACTTTATAGTTAAGAATAACTTAGGAAATATCCTTGTAGTTCATCCTAATACCATGCTAATGACTTGCTAGAATATCTGTTGAGGTGCTTATCATTATTATATGTGGCTAGCTGATCAGATTAATTATCTCTGTCACCATTCATACTTTATCTATATTTTATGTGACACTTACCCCTGTATGCAAGAGATAGATGAATGCTCTCACTTATACATGCAATGATTGATACTCATTCCTATATTCCATTCCATAATCAACATTGATGTTAGTAATCTCTTCCCAGTGGTAAAAATATAAATAACGATACCTGGAATACTTCCCGGTTAAAATGCTACATCGGTATTAATCTGTGCGCTTGCAGATCTTATTTATTATTTATTTAGAAGAGCAGTTGCATATTTCAATACCGCGTCTCTCATGTCATGCTGGGGATGACAACTTGGCTTAAGTGGCATGAGGGATAGGTTCGGCATTTTTGGCGCCGTTATCAGAATTAGAAAATTAAGTCTACTTTTGGTAATGACGTTAAGAATGCCCAACAAGCATTTTTGGCGCCGTTGCCTGGGAAGGTTGATTTACTAACAAGGAATGAATACGGGATTTGAGTCGTCATTCGCATCATTAAGTGATTGAGATCATCAATTCTCCCATATAGATTTACCCCTGTATTTTTCCATTCTTATTGTTTTGCAGGGTGATGTATGAATAGAGGACATCTTCCAGAAAATTTTATTGACAACCCCGAAGCATTAATCAGAGGGGCAAGAGCCAAGCTCAAGAAGTCAACACTTCGACGCAACACTTCATCCAATTCAGAAGACCGCCGAAGTTTCATCCGGAATTTGTCAACAGAGTTCGCAGCCATGGCGAACAAGACGATCCGCGAGTTCTCAGCTCCCACTACGGACAACATCCGCACTGGACCTGCCGCGGCCATCGACAAGAACTTTGAGCTCAAGCCAGGGCTCATCAACATGGTACAAGCCAACCAGTTTTGTGGGAAGCCGCACGAAGATGCAAGTGCTCATCTCCAATACTTCCTAGAGATTTGCAGCACATTCACTATATTAGATGTTCCCAGAGACGCCATACTACTTCGCCTTTTCCTATTCTCACTATTGGGGAGAGCGAAGCAGTGGTTCTACGCGACGAAGGATAAGAACACTACGTGGGCACTCTGCTCTATGATCTTTCTGGCTAAGTTCTTTCCCATGGGCAAGACCAATGCTCTCCGTGGGAAGATTACAAGTTTTCAGCAACAACATGATGAATCCGTTCCAGAAGCATGGGAGCACTTTCAAGATTACATCCTAGAATGTCCCCATCATGGAATGGAGAGCTGGCTACTTATGTAGACTTTCTATCATGGGCTCATCACTAGTGCTCGTGAGACCATGGATGCTGCAGCTGGAGGCGCATTTCTATCACTCACCATACCACAAGCTACAGCCCTTGTGGAGAAGATGGCGTCCAACCAAGGTTGGAACGAAGAGAGGACTCAAACACGCAAGAAGGGTGGAGGTATGCACCAGCTCAAGGAGGTAGACATGCTGTCTGCAAAGTTAGACCTACTCATGAAAAAGCTCGATGACAAAGCTGGAGACAAAAGAGAAGTCATGAACGTCTACGACTCTCACATGACTTGTGAGGAATGTGGAGATACTGGACACTCAGGCAATCACTGCCCTGAGATGCTTGAGGATGCAAGGTACATCAACAACAACAACAACTACTACAACCGTCCTCAACAAAATCAAGGTTGGAATCAACAGAGGCCTAACTACTCAGGTAACTACTCAGGTAATTATCAAGGTAATAACTCTAACAACAACAATAATAATTTTCCACCCCTGAGAGAGTTAGTGTCTAATCAAGGAAAGCTAATGGATAACTTGTCTAAGAAATTGGCATCCTATGATAAAATACTAGAAGACATAAATAATAGAATGGATAATTTCTCTACTGCCATCAAAAACCAAATTAGCTTTAATAAAATGATTGAATCTTAGTTAAATCAAATAGCTGCTGCTGTTCCTGCTACTAACCCCGGTATACCATCACAACCGGAAGGATTAGAATATGCAAATCTTGTAGACATGTTTGATGCAGGTAACTATTGGAGTAATCCCGCTGTCGGAGTACATAATGACCTTCTGCCAGTCAAGAGAGGCGATCCTGGACGCCCCGTCATCCCGATCTCCATCGGCATGGTGGACTTCCCAGAAGCACTCTGTGACTATTGGCTCCAGCGTCAACATTATGCCCAGGGTACTCTATGAAAAATTCTTTACATATCCTTTATCAGAAACAACTATGTGTTTGCAGCTTGCAGATCGGACACTAAGCTTTCCTAAAGGAATATTAAAGAACATGTGTGTCCGAGTTGGTACCTCGTATGCTCCAGCTGACTTTGTGGTGATAGAGACCGGGTCCGATGAGAGGTCACCAGTTATTCTGGGAAGGCCATTCCTGAACACCTCGGGAGCTGTCATCTACGCCAGCGCTGCGAAGATCAACTTCAACATCAAGGGGAGGAAGGAGACGTTTTCCTTCAAGAACAAGATTACACAAATCCCAGAGCAACCCCAACATGAACCAAGGAAGAGGACCAACAGGAGGAACAAGCAGAACAAGAACAACCAAGGATGGACCGAATCAGCTAAGATGGTCACTGCAGCTCAAGGAGGTCAAGATGGTCGACTCAAGTCGCCGTTCCTAATCAAGAAGGACGACCCAGGTATGCCAAGCATTGAGTGCTCAATCAATGGATACTCCTTTCAGAAGGCGCTCTGCGACACTGGTTCAGGCGTCAACATAATGGCCACAGTCACCTATCAGCTCTTGTACGGGACCATGCCCTTAAAACCAACATACACTCAGCTCCAGATGGCAGATCAGACATCCTGAAAGGTCGAAGGTATAGTAACCGATGTCCCTGTTAAAATTAACGATCATTTTGTCCATACAGACTTTCAGGTCATTGACATGGGAGACGACGAGTACGATCCACCCATCATCCTAGGAAGACCGTTCCTAGGCACCGTCAAAGCAATCATCTACATTGGAACCGGAGAAGTCCATATGCATTTCCCCTCTGAGAAGGTACGCCGCTACTTTAATGACCCTAACTATATAGTTGAAGATTCTAAGCAGGTCAGGACAAGAAGAAGGCGACGTAACCGTAACCAAAGGAGGCAAACCATCAAGGACGTATGGGCAGACTATGAAGGAGAGGTCATAAGGCCCGAGGATACACAATAGGAGACCGAAGCACCAAGTCGGGTATGGAAGGCGAAGACAGTTACACAAGAAGAGGAGGCGCTGCCGGAACCACCGTCTACGCCACCCAAATCCCAGGACAACTAAGAAGAAAAGAAGTCCTGTTCGGAGGACTTAAAAACACCGAACGCCGTGCCAAGAGGTAAACTTGGTAGTTATCATTTTCCCTTTAATTATTGCTCAGTTAATCATGTTCATTCTGTCTAAAAAAATGTTGAAAACAGTAAGCCCCATGTGAGTATGCGAGTGGCATAAAACCCATAAGTACATTCACTGTGGTGGCATAAAAAAATAAATAATATATTTTTTATGTTCTATAAAAATGAAAATAAAAATAGAGAGTGACATTTATCAAGGAAGCTCAAACATGATAAAGGTTAGATATTTATGCTAACGCTTAATCAAATTCCACGAAGCTTTGTTGTCTATTTGAACTCCACAGAATTCAGGAAGACTAGCAGATGGAGGACTGTAACACTCCGGTGTTACGCAATGCATTTGTGCATAGCAATCATATTGCACCGCATTCATAACATCATGATCATGTGTGACAATTTATAATTTGATTAAAAGAAAAGCTTGAAATTAACGTATGTGATAAATTGTATTAATATGATAATCACATTGTACCAAAAATCTTGCAACTATAAATTCTACATCACTTGGAACTCTAATTCAAATTTTGGAGCAACTAGATGACTCAATTTTGTCAAAACTGGTTCAAAATTATTCATGAAAAATATTCAAAATTATCCCCTATTTTAGCTTTTATTCTGTCATTCAAAATCTATCAAGAATTTTCAGTTGGCCCCTTAATCAAAGTTGTAGAGAATTTAATTTTGAGCAACTTTTATTTTTGGGCCAATTCCATAAAATGTCTTCTTCTTGTTCAAAATGTGGTTTGAAGTTTGAAATGCATTGAAATTCGAAATTTGAAAATCAAAAATCTGGTTTTCGCCTTAGCAGGCCGCGGCCTCCCTTCTCGGCCCGCTCGCGAAGCCGCCCGGCCCAGCCGACCGCGCGCGCGCGCCCGCGCGACGCAGACAGCCCGGCCCGCAACCCCGGCCTCCTTCCTCCGCTCGCCCGCACCCGCGCGCGTCGCTGCGCCACGCCGCGACCGCGGCAGAGGACTCCCGTCGCGTGGCGGCCCCGCGCCAGCGTCACCCGCCGCGCGTCAGCCGCTGCCTGCCACCGCGCCCACGCGCCCGCCTACACCTGCTGAGGCCCGCGCACTCGCTCACTCGCGCCCGCACTTCCTCTCCTCCCCTCCAGAGCCGGGAGCTCGAGCTCCGCCCTCGCCGCGCCCGCCGCTCCGCCGGCGTGAAGCTCTCGCACCGCCGCACCATTTTCCGATTGCCCGCGCCCACAGCTCCGCCTCGCCTTCCCTCGGCTCACGCTCGCGCTTGCGCCGCCTTCCGAGCCCTAGGTGAGCTTCTCCACGCCTCGCCACCGACGGCCATGGCGCCACCGCGCGCGGCCTCCCGTCGAGGCGGCTCCCCGCTACCCCTCTCGCCTCCCTAGCTCCAAAAATGGATTCGCCCCTTCATCGCGGTTCTCATGCGCTCCTTGCCCCGCCTGCTCGCGACCGGAGATGGCCGGTTGGCCGCAGCCGCCGCCGCGACGTCGAGCGCGCGGACACCGGCGACCGCGCTCGGCTCCTCGCGGGGAACGAAGCCGCGCCTCTGGGCCGCGCCCCGAGCGGGCCAGCTCGGCGGTTCTCCCACGCGCGCGAAGCAGGCCGGGAACGGCCACGGGCCGACTGTTTGTCTCGGGCCGGCCCAATCTCTTTAAATGGAAAATCATTTTTATTTCTTTTATTATTCTTGATGAAAAACACTTTGGAAAATGATTTCTTGGTCATTTTAGCTCCAAAATTGGTGAAATAAATTTCTATGTACTCATTTGAATCAGATCTACAATATAAAAATGTTGCATGTCAATATTTCATTACTTTTCTGTAGTGTTTTATTTAATCCTTGAAATTGGTGTTTTCTTGAAAAAAATTGGTAAGAAAATGTAGAAAAATCAGAAAAATGTGGTTCCAAGTTTATTAATCCTGTGGTGTCATGTACTTGCTAGGGTAATTTTATATCATGGTTGTTCTGTAGAAAAACATGTAGGTGTAGTTCAAATGCTTTCTATTACTAATATTTGTTATTTTTATTATTTAAATAAATTTGAATAAAACATGCAAGTGATAATTTTTCTATAGTGTTTGTTTAGGGAATAGATAGTAGGAAAATTCCTAAATATGTTGTTTGATACTTTTAATAATGTAAAGTATTTTAAATATCCATTTTTGACCTTAGTTTGTCATTTTTGTATAGGCAGTTCTAGTTATCCAAATGCAGTAAAAATCTGGTGTCAAGTTATTCTTGATATTAGTAATCCACTGTAATTTTCTAAGATTTTTCTGAGCTACTAAAATATGTGTTGCTGTTCAACCATAGGGCTAATTAGGGTTTCTATTCATTCTTAATGCAAAGATAGTTAGTAAAATATACTTTGGTGTATCTTTGAAGCATCTTGATTGTTCAAGTACTCTCGCATGGTAGAAAATAGTGGTGGTAGTTTCTGAGTACATGTTCTTGGATGACGTAGACTACCTTGTAGAAGAGTCGTAAGTTCCACACAATCCGATAACGTGACATACTCATCACATCGCATGCATTCAGCATCATCACCATCTCAGGTTACCCCTGCAATGCACCTATGCATGTTGCACTCATACTTCTGCATCATACAGGATCGCAGGAAGTGGTTCCGGCAGTTGTTCCCGAGGACGCAGAGGAGCAGCCCGAGGTGACGGAGCCGGAGCCAGCAGAAGCAGAAGAGGAGTCCGGTGAAGAGCTTCCGGAGTGCCCTGACCATCGTCCTAGTACCTTCGAGCGAGGCAAGCCCCGGAGCATTTCTCCCCCGGTTTGCAAATAATTATTTATTAATTTTACTTAATCTGATGCATTAAGTTTAGGAGCTGTTTGCAAACGTTGCTGCATTATACCTTGTTTCACCTTGTTTTTACCCGATCCTTGTCACCCTGGTGTCTACGGTCAATAACTGCTTAGCTTGCTTAGACCGGTAGAAGTCGGGTGATTGCCTGTCATCCGCGAGCTATAGGGGATTACCTGGTTTATGTGAAAGAATGTCATGTGAGAATAACTAAGTGTGGAAATGAATTTGAGACCGGGCGGAAGCTTGCAGGGTTCTGGACTGTAGTGTCTTCCGTCTGTGTCGGTTAAGGACCGTCCGATGTCGGGCCTCGGGTCATGTTGAACGCATGCCTCATATTTAGCTGGCCGAATAAAGTACCTTTCGACCGCGAAGCCGGGAGATTATTCGGGCCGAGTGGATTGCCCGCAACGCACTGTACCGGAGCAGTAGTGGCAGGAAACGGGGGCGCGATGATAAGGCCAAAGAGCAGTCGGGCGGCCCCCGGGTACATGTGGTTCCTGGCAAGCTCGCGACTTTACCTGAATGGTTGACTCGGTGACCAATACCTCACTTTAGCGGGTGAGTGAGGTTTGTGTGAGGAATAAATTACCAGCTGGTCAATAATCGATTCGAATCGCCATCGTTCACTGGATAGTGAACACTTGACTTGAGTTACTTCATCGTAGTAATATTGATGAAACACTTGGATATTTATGAGGAAATGACATGGTAACTATTGTTAATTATCAATGGTAATCCTTGCTTGTTTAATTACATGGTTACTTTAGCATAAGTGCAAACATAGTTGACAGGAGAATGAAGAATTAAAATATGATATGCTTTTGTAAATGATTTGATAAGCTAAAAATGATTTTCTTGCAAATGAGTCAGCTACCCCACCAAAAAGCCTATCATGATCCTTGGAGTCACTTTTGTTTTGGTTCTGTCGGGTAAGTCTAGCTGAGTACCTTCTCGTACTCAGGGCTTTGTTCCCACTTGTTGCAGATGGACAGATATACTATGGTTATTGTATCAACTGTCTCTACCCTGCGATGGGCGAAGCCTAGGACCATGGGCAATGGTCACTCACTACTCCTCGCCTGATGCTTTTGTGGGAGATGATCGCGAGCTGGCACTTTATTTTGGGAAGTTGTGCGTGCGTGTGTGCGCTTTGAACTAATGCTTCCGCTACTTTATTCGAAACTGGTTTGTAATAACTATGTTTAAACTCCGATGTATTTTGTGCCGCGAACTACTATGTAACTTATGAAGGTAATCGCTAAACTTATTACGATCTTGGCTGTGATGTGAAATGGTTTGAAATCCGTCGAGATTTCACGGACTACCGGGTTATACGGGCTTAAGTTTGGTAAATTGTCCGTTCGTTGGATGATTTTCTTACTTAATCTCGTATAATTGGGCGGTTCTGTTACAGCTGGTATCGGAGCATGGTTTAGCGTAATTACTGTTCATAAGTGTATTTAAACCAAAACTCTGTTTAAAAAGTGTGATTTTTAAACTAAAGGTGTGCTAGTGGTCATATCCTGTATGCCCAGTTAAGGACTCTAGGTGGCTATTTAAAGTACTAACTTGGGGTTCTTGCACCATATTTCTTTTTCGTTGCTCATACGGCGTGCTATTGTATGAGTGCCACTTAATTGAGTGGTAATGTATGGATCAGTTACCTCTACGCTTCGGTAAGTGTGAGCTGTGAGAGCATGATCGGATACACCGCCGATCTAGGGAGAGTGCTTATATGATACTTGGATAATTACATGTTTTACACATGTTCTTATGAAAGTGTCGCATGTGTGGGTGTTCCGTCCGTTGAGGCGATGCCGTCAATAGGACGATGTGTTTGGGTAGTTACTACCGTTGTACACGCATCTGGGGATTCGTGTAAAGCGTGTAGGTAGATTTACTGCTTTCATGCATTCATGGGGTTTGGGCTGAAATGAATTTTCTGCAGGTACATAACAGCGTATCGTGTAGACCGAATTAGTTACGTATATGAGAGATCGTTTGTATGCCACCGAATTCACCGTTAGATGCTTTTATTTCATAAGTTTGTGAGAACGTAAGACTCGTGCATGCATCATATTGTCTGTGCATTCCATTCATGGCATGCATTCCTCCCCTTATAAAAGGATTTTCCCATTTTGATAAAAGCGACCTCAACTAAAATATGTTCTCACCGGGTAATTAAAACTTGTGCTACAGATGGCCCGCACGAAGCAGACTGCCCGTAAGTCCACTGGCGGAAGAGCACCCCGTCGTCAGCTAGCCCCGCGGGAGCACCGCAACACGGACACTTTTCTAAGCGAGTTTGGCATGCCCACCTTGCTTTGGAGAGTGCTCCATGATGTGGGGTACCCGGAGGGACATGAGCCAGTTTACTCTTGGAGCGAGAGCTAGTTAGCTGAAGATGGACTTGCTGTTGTAGAGATCACCGTCCCTGCTCTTGGTGATGCGCCAGAATGGGATGGTTGGCATTTGGAGTTCGAAGGACGCACTCCAGTCGAGGGTGCAGAGGGCGCAGCTTTTCGCGTCATCCGAGACATCATGAGCAGATTTCCCAATGAGTTAGCAGCAGCTTTGGCTGGTACCTTCCCGAGAGATGATCCTCGCGATGCCATTTGGGTACAGCCGCAAGGAAGTGCCCTAGTTAGAGGCCCCAGTGAAGGACGGGCTAGCGACAACCACACCATGAGCGCCATGTATGCAACCATCAGAGCATATCAAGGTCTGGAGAATACCTATTGGACCTTGACTGGCCTACGCGGTGATGATCGGCTTGAAGCAAGAAAACAGAAGAAGAAGCAAGCATGTGCCATAGCTAGCTTGCAGGAGCAGTTGGCTAACATGAGCTTGCAGCGGGACCGAGCTCTCGAGAGAGGCGAGAGTTCCATGCAGCAGGTACAGAGGTTGACTCAGGCCAACAGAAATGCAGACCGCCTGATGGAACAGCTGGTACAAGAAAGGAATGAAGCCTGGAACGAGAGGGACCTTCTGAGGCAAAGGGTCGAGGAGTTAGAAGAGTACAATGCCAACTTGCATGAAGAGTTCCATGCCCTCTACAACGGGATGGGCCCATATGCTCCTCCAAATGCCGCTCAGATGGACATCGACGACGACGCTGCTGCTGAAGGTAGCGATGGCGACGCCTCCGACATCGACGATGGCCCCGAGGAGTAGGATAGTGTCCTGCGTTAGTAGCTAGGCTTGACGCGATGGCCTTCTTTTGGTTCCCATGTATCATGTTGTATCCTGTTCGACCTTGAGACTGACGATCTTGAAGTTTGGTTGTGTATGCGATACCCGAACGCATAAAAGTCCAGTGTGTATATGCTGGCAACGTGGTTGTATGGAACGCGATGTTGCTTTTGAAGTAATTTAATTGGTGCTGTTGTTTAATTGGAATGAAATTATTGCGCCTCTGTTTTCTTGTATGACTT
Organism: Saccharum spontaneum; assembly: GCA_022457205.1. Classification (NCBI taxonomy): domain Eukaryota; kingdom Viridiplantae; phylum Streptophyta; class Magnoliopsida; order Poales; family Poaceae; genus Saccharum; species Saccharum spontaneum. The sequence goes on along the minus strand of CM039579.1, from coordinate 39,550,477 downwards.
GTTCTCTCCAATGAATTCAGTATGGCATGATTGTTCATTCGAACACAATTTTACAACTTCACTTAATTGTGCTTGTTGCTGAAATATGCAGATGGCCAACACTCGTCGTGCCACGTATGAAGCCGCTGAGACGGGTGGCAATGGTGCAGGAGCTGGTGGAAGTAGTGCAAACAACGTCAACCACCAGGAACCACGTCCAGAACCACATTTGCCCCCTCCTCCGCCGCTCACTGCAGAGATGTTCTTCACACAGTTTCTTGGAAGTCAACGCAGTACTGAACAGTCACAGAGGAATATGGAAGACTTTCTGCGTACCATCGCTGAAAATGTTCAAAGAGGAAATAACCAAGGTGGTGGCCATGGAGTGAACCAGTACAGCAGTTTTAAGGATTTCATGGATACTAGGCCACCTATTTTCAAGGAAGCAGCAGAGCCACTTGATGCCGAAGAATGGATCAACACTATGGAAGATAAGTTCCGTGTGTTGAGGCTGACAGAAGTTCTGAAAACAGAGTATGCTGCCCATCAGTTACAAGGACCAGCAGGAATGTGGTGGAAGCATCACCGCACCACTTTTCCTCCTAATGCCCAGATTACTTGGAGGGATTTCACTGAAGCTTTTAAGGGAGTTTATATTCCCCCAGGGTTGGTTGAGATGAAGCTTGGAGAGTTCTTAGCCTTGAATCAGGGTACCAAGACGGTGACCCAGTATCTGCATGCCTTTAATAACTTGTGCCGCTATGCTCCAGACATGGTTGACACAGATGCAAAGAAGATTGCTAGTTTCAAGAGAGGGTTAAGTCCGAAGATGATGAAGCATGTGGGTACCAATACCCGCAACAGATTCAACGACTTTATCAATGATTGTTTGAAGCAAGAGAAGAACAATAACGCTTACACCGCATCCAAGAATCGCAAGAGAGTGTTTGAGTCAGGACCATCCCAGTCCAGAGTTGTCACTGCAAATCGTTCAGCTTATCGTCCGTCCGCACCTGGTGCAAGGTTCAGGCCGCCGCAGCATAAAACCCAGAACTACAAGGGACCACAGAAACCGTACAAGATGGCAGTGCCGCCGACAAAGACCAACGCAGCTGCAGAACAGAGCAACTCCAAGGGAGCTATAGGGTCTGCTGGTACAGTGAAAGGGCCCTGCTACAACTGTGGTCAGCCAGGCCACTTTTCAAAGTTCTGCCCTTATCCGCCTAAAAAGAAGCAACAGACTTACAATGCTCGTGTGCACCACACCACCATTGATGAAGTTCCTGAGGGAGAGCCCGTAACTGCTGGTAAGTTTATTGTGAACCATCACCCTGCAGTTGTTCTTTTTGATTCTGGATCCTCGCATTCTTTTATGAGTCAAGCATTTGCACGGAAGCATGAACAACTATGCACAGAATTGGGTTATGGTTATCGCATAAGTTCAGCAGGAGCTGATGTGTTAACCAATAAGATGGTTAGAGGGGCAACCCTTGAGTTAGGTAGCCGGAAGTTTCGAGTGAACCTGGTAGTTATGCCTGGACTAGTTTTGGATGTAATAATAGGAATGAACTGGATGAAAGACTGGGAAGCAGTCATAGATACAAGCAGTCGGATGCTTACCCTTAAAGATCCCCAGGCAGAGGGTACTTTCCAGGTACCATTGCCTAAAAGAACAGATCTTGTGAGTGTGACCTGTGCCATGGAAGTTGCTCCTATCCATCAGATCCCAGTAGTATGTGAGTTCCCGGATGTGTTTCCAGACGAGTTGCCTGGCCTTCCTCCAGATAGAGATGTTGAGTTTGGAATCGAGTTGATCCCTGGGACAGCTCCAATTTCAAGGAGACCTTATCGGATGCCTCCGGATGAGTTAGCTGAGTTGAAGAAACAGTTGGAAGAGTTATTAAAGAAGGGGTTTATTCGCCCAAGTAAGTCTGAATGGGGATGTCCTGCCTTGTTCGTAAAGAAAAAGAAAGAGGGTACTCTCAGGATGTGTGTGGATTATCGACCTCTTAATGCTGTAACCATCAAGAATAAATACCCCTTGCCTCATATCGACGTTCTGTTTGATCAGTTAGCTAAGGCTAGAGTGTTCTCCAAGATAGACTTAAGGTCTGGGTATCATCAGATAAAGATTAGACCACAAGATGTTCCGAAAACCGCCTTTTCTACCAGATATGGGTTGTACGAGTATCTTGTTATGTCATTTGGACTAACAAATGCTCCTGCATATTTTATGTATCTGATGAATATGGTTTTCATGCCAGAGTTGGACAAGTTTGTAGTTGTCTTCATTGATGACATTCTAGTATACTCTGAAAATGAGAAAGATCATGAAGAGCATTTGAGAATTGTCTTGACCAGGCTGAGAGATCATAAGTTATATGCTAAGTTCAGCAAATGTGAATTTTGGTTGAAGAAAGTTCCTTTCCTCGGTCATATCCTATCTGAGAATGGAGTTTCTGTAGATCCGAGTAAAGTGCAAGAGGTTATGGATTGGAAGACTCCAACCACAGTGTCAGAAGTCAGGAGTTTCCTAGGGTTAGCTGGTTACTATCGCCGTTTTATCCCAGACTTCTCGAAGATTGCCAAGCCAATGACAAGTCTGTTACAGAAAGATCACAAGTTTGTGTGGACAGAGGAGTGTGAGACAGCTTTCCATACCTTGCGGAAACTGTTGACCACTGCTCCAGTTCTTGCACAGCCCGACATCGAGAAACCTTTTGATGTGTTCTGTGACGCATCAAAAACAGGATTAGGGTGTGTGCTAATGCAAGAAGGAAGAGTCATTGCTTATGCCTCCCGGCAGTTGAGAAAACATGAAATCAATTATCCGACACATGATCTTGAGCTTGCCGCTGTAGTGCATGCCTTAAAGATTTGGAGACACTATTTACTGGGTAATGTGTGCAATATTTTCACCGATCATAAGAGTCTCAAGTACATTTTCACCCAACCAGAATTGAACATGAGACAGCGAAGATGGTTAGAGCTAATCAAAGACTACAACTTGAATGTACAGTATCACCCTGGGAAAGCCAATGTGGTAGCTGATGCTTTAAGCAGAAAGTCACATTGTCTGAATATGCAACCCTTACTGGAAGATGGTTTCGATCTAATGCACCCTGCCGTGCTACATAGTATTCAGGTCAGTTGTTCCTTAGAAAGTAAGGTTATAGAAAGTCAGAAAGCAGACAAAGGGATATTGCACATCAAAAAGAAGATTCAAGAAGAACCCTCGAAACACTTCAGGGTGGATGAGCAAGGTGTGTTGTGGTTCGACAACCGTCTTGTTGTTCCAAAGGATAGAGAGCTTAAGAATAAAATTATGGATGAAGCTCATCTCTCTAAGTTGTCTATTCATCCTGGCAGCAGTAAAATGTATCAAGAACTAAGACCTCGTTATTGGTGGACCAAGATGAAGAAGGAAATTGCAGCGTATGTAGCCAGATGTGACACATGTTGTAGAGTGAAAGCAATTTACATGAAGCCTGCAGGAATGTTACAACCTTTGTCGGTACCGAGTTGGAAGTGGGACGATATAAGTATGGATTTTATCACGGGTCTACCCACTACTCAAAAGGGTCACGATTCTATTTGGGTAATTGTGGATCGTCTTACTAAGACAGCCCACTTTTTGCCTGTCAAAACGGAATATAGACCACCTCAATATGCTGAGAAGTATATTGCAGATATTGTGAGATTGCATGGCATACCAAAGACTATAGTGTCTGACAGAGGGTCACAGTTCACTGCTCACTTTTGGGAGCATTTGCACAAGGGTTTGGGGACTAGCCTGATTCGTAGCACTGCCTATCATCCTCAAACAGATGGTCAGACTGAAAGAGTTAATGCTGTTCTAGAGGATATGTTAAGAGCTTGTGTGTTGTCTTCCAGAGGTTCATGGGAGTCATGGTTACCATTAGCAGAGTTCTCATACAACAACAGCTATCAAGAGAGTATCAAGATGGCACCTTTTGAGGCTCTGTATGGCCGAAAGTGTAGAACACCGTTAAATTGGATTGAGCCAGGAGAAAGAAGGTATTATGGTATTGACTTCGTAGAGGAAGCCGAAAGGAAAGTTCATATCATCCAGCAGAATATGAGAGCAGCTCAGTCACGTCAGAAAAGTTATGCAGATAAGAGAAGGAGACCGCTTGTGTTCGAAGTTGGTGACTATGTTTATCTAACAGTTACGCCAATGAAAAAGAAAAGGTTTGGTGTGCGCAGAAAGCTGGCCGCCAGATTTGTGGGACCTTACAAAATCCTGGAACGAAAGGGTCCTGTGGCTTACAAATTGGAGTTACCAGAGTCAATGGGTGCTATATTCCCAGTTTTTCATGTATCACATCTCAAGAAATGTTTGCGCGTTCCAGAGGAAAGGATTGAACCTCGAGGCATAAAACTGAAGTCAGATCTGGTGTATCATGAGCAGCCAGTTCGAGTATTGGATACCAAGGAAAGGGCTACTCGAAACAGTGTGGTGAAAACATATAAGATACAATGGAGTCATCACGATGAAGGGGATGCTTCTTGGGAAACGGGTGAATACTTAAAGAATGCATACGAAGATTTTTATAATAAATGGTTCGTAACCCAAATCTCGGGTCGAGATTTTTATAAGGGGGGAAGGCTGTAACACTCCGGTGTTACGCAATGCATTTGTGCATAGCAATCATATTGCACCGCATTCATAACATCATGATCATGTGTGACAATTTATAATTTGATTAAAAGAAAAGCTTGAAACTAACGTATGTGATAAATTGTATTAATATGATAATCACATTGTACCAAAAATCTTGCAACTATAGATTCTACATCACTTGGAACTCTAATTCAAATTTTGGAGCAACTAGATGACTCAATTTTGTCAAAACTGGTTCAAAATTATTCATGAAAAATATTCAAAATTATCCCCTATTTTAGCTTTTATTCTGTCATTCAAAATCTATCAAGAATTTTCAGTTGGCCCCTTAATCAAAGTTGTAGAGAATTTAATTTTGAGCAACTTTTATTTTTGGGCCAATTCCATAAAATGTCTTCTTGTTCAAAATGTGGTTTGAAGTTTGAAATGCATTGAAATTCAAAATTTGAAAATCAAAAATCTGGTTTTCGCCTTAGCAGGCCGCGGCCTCCCTTCTCGGCCCGCTCGCGAAGCCGCCCGGCCCAGCCGACCGCGCGCGCGCGCCCGCGCGACGCAGACAGCCCGGCCCGCAACCCCGGCCTCCTTCCTCCGCTCGCCCGCACCCGCGCGCGTCGCTGCGCCACGCCGCGACCGCGGCAGAGGACTCCCGCCGCGTGGCGGCCCCGCGCCAGCGTCACCCGCCGCGCGTCAGCCGCTGCCTGCCACCGCGCCCACGCGCCCGCCTACACCTGCTGAGGCCCGCGCACTCGCTCACTCGCGCTCGCACTTCCTCTCCTCCCCTCCAAAGCCGGGAGCTCGAGCTCCGCCCTCGCCGCGCCCGCCGCTCCGCCGGCGTGAAGCTCTCGCACCGCCGCACCATTTTCCGATTGCCCGCGCCCACAGCTCCGCCTCGCCTTCCCTCGGCTCACGCTCACGCTTGCGCCGCCTTCCGAGCCCTAGGTGAGCTTCTCCACGCCTCGCCACCGACGGCCATGGCGCCACCGCGCGCGGCCTCCCGCCGAGGCGGCTCCCCGCTACCCCTCTCGCCTCCCTAGCTCCAAAAATGGATTCGCCCCTTCATCGCGGTTCTCATGCGCTCCTTGCCCCGCCTGCTCGCGACCGGAGATGGCCGGTTGGCCGCAGCCGCCGCCGCGACGTCGAGCGCGCGGACACCGGCGACCGCGCTCGGCTCCTCGCGGGGAACGAAGCCGCGCCTCTGGGCCGCGCCCCGAGCGGGCCGGCTCGGCGGTTCTCCCACGCGCGCAAAGCAGGCCGGGAACGGCCACGGGCCGACTGTTTGTCTCGGGCCGGCCCAATCTCTTTAAATGGAAAATCATTTTTATTTCTTTTATTATTCTTGATGAAAAACACTTTGGAAAATGATTTCTTGGTCATTTTAGCTCCAAAATTGGTGAAATAAATTTCTATGTACTCATTTAAATCAGATCTACAATATAAAAATGTTGCATGTCAATATTTCATTACTTTTCTGTAGTGTTTTATTTAATCCTTGAAATTGGTGTTTTCTTGAAAAAAATTGGTAAGAAAATGTAGAAAAATCAGAAAAATATGGTTCCAAGTTTATTAATCCTGTGGTGTCATGTACTTGCTAGGGTAATTTTATATCATGGTTGTTCTGTAGAAAAACATGTAGGTGTAGTTCAAATGCTTTCTATTACTAATATTTGTTATTTTTGTTATTTAAATAAATTTGAATAAAACATGCAAGTGATAATTTTTCTATAGTGTTTGTTTAGGGAATAGATAGTAGGAAAATTCCTAAATCTGTTGTTTGATACTTTTCATAATGTAAAGTATTTTAAATATCCATTTTTGGCCTTAGTTTGTCATTTTTGTATAGGCAGTTCTAGTTATCCAAATGCGGTAAAAATCTGGTGTCAAGTTATTCTTGATATTAGTAATCCACTGTAATTTTCTAAGATTTTTCTGAGCTACTAAAATATGTGTTGCTGTTCAACCATAGGGCTAATTAGGGTTTCTATTCATTCTTAATGCAAAGATAGTTAGTAAAATATACTTTGGTGTATCTTTGAAGCATCTTGATTGTTCAAGTACTCTCGCATGGTAGAAAATAGTGGTGGTAGTTTCTGAGTACATGTTCTTGGATGACGTAGACTACCTTGTAGAAGAGTCGTAAGTTCCACACAATCCGATAACGTGACATACTCATCACATCGCATGCATTCAGCATCATCACCATCTCAGGTTACCCCTGCAATGCACCTATGCATGTTGCACTCATACTTCTGCATCATACAGGATCGCAGGAAGTGGTTCCGGCAGTTGTTCCCGAGGACGCAGAGGAGCAGCCCGAGGTGACGGAGCCGGAGCCAGCAGAAGCAGAAGAGGAGTCCGGTGAAGAGCTTCCGGAGTGCCCTGACCATCGTCCTAGTACCTTCGAGCGAGGCAAGCCCCGGAGCATTTCTCCCCCGGTTTGCAAATAATTATTTATTAATTTTACTTAATCTGATGCATTAAGTTTAGGAGTTGTTTGCAAACGTTGCTGCATTATACCTTGTTTCACCTTGTTTTTACCCGATCCTTGTCACCCTGGTGTCTACGGTCAATAACTGCTTAGCTTGCTTAGACCGGTAGAAGTCGGGTGATTGCCTGTCATCCGCGAGCTATAGGGGATTACCTGGTTTATGTGAAAGAATGTCATGTGAGAATAACTAAGTGTGGAAATGAATTTGAGACCGGGCGGAAGCTTGCAGGGTTCTGGACTGTAGTGTCTTCCGTCTGTGTCGGTTAAGGACCGTCCGATGTCGGGCCTCGGGTCATGTTGAACGCATGCCTCATATTTAGCTGGCCGAATAAAGTACCTTTCGACCGCGAAGCCGGGAGATTATTCGGGCCGAGTGGATTGCCCGCAACGCACTGTACCGGAGCAGTAGTGGCAGGAAACGGGGGCGCGATGATAAGGCCAAAGAGCAGTCGGGCGGCCCCCGGGTACATGTGGTTCCTGGCAAGCTCGCGACTTTACCTGAATGGTTGACTCGGTGACCAATACCTCACTTTAGCGGGTGAGTGAGGTTTGTGTGAGGAATAAATTACCAGCTGGTCAATAATCGATTCGAATCGCCATCGTTCACTGGATAGTGAACACTTGACTTGAGTTACTTCATCGTAGTAATATTGATGAAACACTTGGATATTTATGAGGAAATGACATGGTAACTATTGTTAATTATCAATGGTAATCCTTGCTTGTTTAATTACATGGTTACTTTAGCATAAGTGCAAACATAGTTGACAGGAGAATGAAGAATTAAAATATGATATGCTTTTGTAAATGATTTGATAAGCTAAAAATGCTTTTCTTGCAAATGAGTCAGCTACCCCACCAAAAAGCCTATCATGATCCTTGGAGTCACTTTTGTTTTGGTTCTGTCGGGTAAGTCTAGCTGAGTACCTTCTCGTACTCAGGGCTTTGTTCCCACTTGTTGCAGATGGACAGATGTACTATGGTTATTGTATCAACTGTCTCTACCCTGCGATGGGCGAAGCCTAGGACCATGGGCAATGGTCACTCACTACTCCTCGCCTGATGCTTTTGTGGGAGATGATCGCGAGCTGGCACTTTATTTTGGGAAGTTGTGCGTGCGTGTGTGCGCTTTGAACTAATGCTTCCGCTACTTTATTCGAAACTGGTTTGTAATAACTATGTTTAAACTCCGATGTATTTTGTGCCGCGAACTACTATGTAACTTATGAAGGTAATCGCTAAACTTATTACGATCTTGGCTGTGATGTGAAATGGTTTGAAATCCGTTGAGATTTCACGGACTACCGGGTTATACGGGCTTAAGTTTGGTAAATTGTCCGTTCGTTGGATGATTTTCTTACTTAATCTCGTATAATTGGGCGGTTCTATTACAAGGACATCCTAATTGTTGTCAGGGTGCTGCCGACATTCAAATACACCTCTGCACCTGCTAGCTACATCAGAAGAAATTACGTCAAGATCTAGCTTGGGGGAGAGCACCCCCGTTTATCCCGATAAGTATTTTTATCTACATTTATACCTATGCTTTATTAAAATAAAAAGATGCATAATCATGAAAACCCAAATAAATATTTTGTGTTTATATATATTTGCTTAGTTTAATAAATAAATAAAGTAGCTATGCTAAACTGAATCTTGAAAATAAAACTCTAGCATGGATATGATGAATAGTTGCTCTGCCTAATTTTCAAATTTGTTCTCTCTCTAGTTTAGACATAACTGTTATAATTTAAAACTGGCTCTAAACCTGAACTAGTGGGAAGAGAACTTGATCTGAAGTCTAAGTTGTTAGCGGATATGATATGGGAAGGTTGAGCTGCTGTTTATCTGTTCCTAGAGATGCTAGAATTCTGGAGAATTTTATCTTTAAAAATCTTTAAAATGTTGCATGATGAGTTCCTGTATGATGAGAGTTTAAATTCCTACCACAGCCATATATACATGCTTGTTAGATTAAGAGCCGCACTTTTACTACTTACTGCTTATGGGCATTGAGTGTGGTCAAGCTGTGTAGACCCTTAGGAACTTGTCATGTGGTTAAAATCAAGATTCACTTGCACGTTCACTCATACATGCTGCTTCTACTCCGGAAGTACGCATCCACATATATCCACTCATTTCCATCTCCAGATTCACCCAAAATTATTCTACTCCTGACCCGGGAGAGAATAGCCAAAAACATTATCCCATTCCTGTTATTCCCTGTGAAGTTAATGCTCAAGTCATTTCTACTACCACTTGTTATATTTTTAAGAGGGAGATTTGCTCTAAAAAATATAAATACGAGGAAATAAAAAGGAGCAAGTGCTCGGAACCTCGAAGAAAGAAAAAGTGAGACGAGAGGTAAAAATGGACAAGTGTCCGACAGTAGAATTAGGGGTACAAGATACCCACCTGAAAAAAAAGAAGAGAAAATACAGAGCATCTCATTCCCCTCAAAAGTTTTAAAAAGCAAGAAAGGTATGTATTCCCTCAAAAAGAGCATTAGACTTTTGTTATCACCGTACACCACTCATTCACCACACATGCACATCTTGATTTGACTTATTGACTTGTTTCTCTGGATTCATGGTTTGACTATGCAATAAATGTTCTATGAGTATGTATACTGTATCTCCCACCTATGAGCTCCAGATATCAAAGCCTTATTAGAGTAGGGTGAGAGAGAAGGCAATGTCACTACGCCTTATACCATAAATACCACATACTTTGAGAGAGAAGGCATATACCATTACTGCCTTGCTAAGGATCCAGAAATACCACAAAAGAGAGACCCGAGAAAGTCATATAAGGAATCTCTGAGTTTTATTTGAAAAATTTGCAAAAAACTCCAGAGCTATAGCTGATCAAGAATAAGAGACATGGCGTTTGACTAGACCGTTCTATCTTTTAACCACTCAAGATGCAGGTGACGGTTGCAAGCCCCATGGTAAAAGGTAAAATGAGTAAGTTTTAAGTCTTGACAGTTTACTCTAACTCAGGGATGAGACCTTATTTGAAAGCATATGTGCCGTCAACGTTCAAAGGCGTTGCAGCAACTTCCGATCCATAATGAGTCTATCCTTGCTCAAGGACGAGCAAGAGGTAAGCTTGGGGGAGTTTGTTGACGGTCCTTAAGTACCAAATATAGTTATCAAATAAATAAAGAAAAGGATCCAAATGCAACCAACACCTAGACTTAGGGTTTTATCTGACAGAATTCCACGAGTTTTGGTGTTTGTCTGTTTCTGCAGGGGGTTATCAGAAAATACGGAGGAAAGGCCCACACGTCGGGTTTACATAGAGATAATAATGTGTTCACCGATTTTCTATCATCTAGAAGACTCCAGAAGCCAGGAGATCGAACGGGAGGCCGAACGGGCCCGGAGGCAGGGCGCCCGCCCTGCTCCCTAGGGCGCCCGCCCTGGCCTGAGAGCCAATCAGGCTCCGTCTCGCGGATTATACTCCACCGACCTAAGGGATCAAGGAAAACCGTGCGATTAATGTCGGTTTGATCCGACGGCCCACGTTCACTTGAGGGGGCTATATAAGCAGGACCCCTGGCCCCTGGAGGAGGCACTCCCTCATTCTCAATTCCTCAAACCCTAATCTCAGGAGGAGAGTCTCTGATCAAGCCCTAGAGCCACCACATCAACTAGATCTCTAGTATAGCATAGCTACATAGGATTAGAACTAGAAGGAGTCAATCTTCGATTGGTTTCCGGATCTATCAAGAGGATTCTTGGTAATTCCTTTACTGTTCTTCATTGTTCATCTTTGTTCTTCAATATTATGAATACAACTTTGTTCTATTTCAATATATTGATTATGACTATGCTCTACTTGTTTATGTTTGCGATTATATTGTTCTTAGTTTATCGTAGTTATACGCTTGGCTTAGTTAGATTGGAATTATATACATGTTTAGGATCGTATAGCATTTATCCATCGGATCCATGGGTAAATGATAAATATTGTGTAGGCGTGGTGCTTAGACCATATTTATCTGCGATTGCACCTTATATGCCGGATCGTGGGGTGGTCCGTGATGGTGACAGCTTCGTTGGTTCTTATATAGTCCCCCTCCCGTGTGTAAGGCAGGCAGAGCAACATTATTACGGGGGAGTGATTGCTATGTTTCTCATCTTCCTTGATAATATCACTATGCATGGGCGTAGTCCTTTTTCGCAATGATTGCCAAGTGTACTTGCACTAACTATGATATGCTAGACTTTATAGTTAAGAATAACTTAGGAAATATCCTTGTAGTTCGTCCTAATACCATGCTAATGACTTGCTAGAATATCTGTTGAGGTGCTTATCATTATTATATGTGGCTAGCTGATCAGATTAATTATCTTTGTCACCATTCATACTTTATCTATATTTTATGTGACACTTACCCCTGTATGCAAGAGATAGATGAATGCTCTCACTTATACATGCAATGATTGATACTCATTCCTATATTCCATTCCATAATCAACATTGATGTTAGTAATCCCTTCCCAGTGGTAAAAATATAAATAACGATACCTGGAATACTTCCCGGTTAAAATGCTACATCGGTATTAATCTGTGCGCTTGCAGATCTTATTTATTATTTATTTAGAAGAGCAGTTGCATATTTCAATACCGCGTCTCTCATGTCATGCTGGGGATGACAACTTGGCTTAAGTGACATGAGGGATAGGTTCGGCATTTTTGGCGCCGTTATCAGAATTAGAAAATTAAGTCTACTTTTGGTAATGACGTTAAGAATGCCCAACAGTTATGGAGGAGGTCCCGTCGGCGGCGGGACAGGAGGCGGCATAGGCGGGAGAGCCACAGCCGCAGCAAGACCCGCCGGCGGAGCCGGCGGCTACGGTGGAGGGTGGGGTCGTCGAGCCCCCGCCCGAGGCCCCAGAGGAAGAGGTGCCGGCGGTCGAGGGGCCGGCCCCTGCAGAAGAGTCGGTTCCAGTTACGGTCGACCTCACCCTCGACGACTCTCGCCTGGATACGAGGAAGCAGGTGGTAGGAGTCGAGGGGGGTGAGGCCGTGGACCAGGCTGGTGCCTCGGCGGCGGTCGGTGAGGCGGGAGCCGCGGGTGAGGCCGGCCCTTCCGCGGGGCTGGAAGACGCCCCGGACGGATCGTCGTCCTCGTGGCTGGACATCGCCGCGCTGGCTCTAGCGCGGGCAGAGGCGGAGATACCGCGGTGGGGGGGACCGTCCCTCGAGTTCAGGGACGCCGCGAACCCCGACGCCGATCCCATCTTCGCCCTGAACGACAGGGACGAGGTGCACCGCTGGGAGTACTTCAAGGGTCTCCGTCGACACCTCGAGCGAGCGCTTCGCGTGGCGACGGAGACCTTGTCACGAGGTGTGCAAGATGCCACCGAGGTACGTTTGACTTGTCAGTTCTTTTTGCGGTTCTTTTGCTATCCTTTTCCCTCGGTTCTCAATCTTTTTGGTTTTTTCGAACCATGATCAGGAGCTCAAGGAATGCTCCCGCCGCAAGTCGCTCTTCATCCGGGATGAGAGCGGCGTGTGGGCGGCGCTTGTCCAGCAATAGGCTCTGGTCGAGGAGGCCCAGAAACGGCTTTTCCGATCGGAATGCCGAGATGGCTGAGCTGCGCGTTGCTTACGCGGCGGTGAAGGAGGAGGCGATGCAGGCCTGGGCAACCGAGGTCGTGGTGCGTGAAGACGCGTCCAAGGCCCGGGAGGAGGCAGCCCAGGCCCGCAGGGATCTCGAGCCCTTGTTGGCACGGGTGAAGGAGCTCGAGGAGGACGTCTCCCTGGTCAGCCGTTAGCGTGACACCCTCAATGTCCAGATCGGGCAGGTCACCGCTCGCTTCGGCGCCCTGAAGGACGAGATCGTGGCGCTGAACGGAGCCATTCAGGAGAAGGACGCGGCTCTTCAGACCGCCCGCCAGGAGATCGAGGCGCTGAGGGCGACCGTTCACGACAGGGACGACGCTCTCCAAGGGCTCGAGAGGACGTGCGGGGGGCTCCGTGACGAGGTCGTGGGCTTGTAGACCCACACCGAGGGTAAGTATGGGCGTTACGGCCACGGCGTCGAGGCCCCGCATTAGTATTAACTTAGTTTATTATGTTTCAGAGCTGGAGAGGGAGCAGCGGGTGGCTCAGGCGTCGGCCAATTCCTTCCAGAGCCTCCTCGAGGCCGAGACCCAGAGGACCCAGTTGCTCTAGGGCGCGATCACCTCTGTGTGTGACGGCCTGGGGGTCGAGCGCGACGCCGACACCGGGGAGGACGCCCCGGGGAACTCCTTCGTCCGCCGGATGGCGGCACTGGGCCGCCTCATCCGTGAAAGGATATGGGGCAGCCTCCACCATGGTGTGAAGAGGGCGTTGGCCGTCGTCCGGTCTGGGTTTGTGTTCGACATGGAGCTTGTCGCTAAAGGCTTCATCACTGACCCGGACTGGACCGACGAGGAGAACGAGGATGCTTGCCTGGAGCTGATCGGAGCTGCTGAGGAGCCTGGGAGCCGCCTGGCCTCTCTTTTCGAAGCCGAGGTGGTTCCACCTGCCGACGACGAGGGCCTGTGAGCCAAATCTGGGCGCAAAGGCCCATGTAATAAGTTAGTATTTCGTATTTTGGTCGTGGTGGCCTCGGAGGCCTTAAAAACTCGAAACATAAACCGGTGTTTGGTTTTTTAAGTTTTGTTCGAGCTTTTCTTCCCTTTATCGTTTGAATCGTGTTCTCGCATGATTTACTTAGCACGCGGTTGCGCCCTTTGGCGTAAGGGAGCGAGTGGAGGTACCGTAGCCTTGGAGGCATAAGTGATCTCGCGGCTTGACTGCCCTCGAGCTTCAGGGTGCCTCTTGTGGCCTCGTAGATCGTGTAAGGACCTGATCTAAGCGACAGGGGGCGTATTCCTTTTCAAAGTTATGAACCGCCATCGGGTCCTCTTAACGTGCGGTTGCGCCCTTTGGCGTGAGGGGTGAGCGGAGGTACCGTAGCCTCGGAGGCGTAAGCGATCTCACGGCTTGAGAGTCCTTTTGAGCCATAGGGCGCTTTCGCAGCGTTGTTGACTTAAGAGGTAGTTCTTCAACTTTAAAAAAGAGTACAAGTTTTTTCAGGGACTGAGGGTTCCCCCCTTTAGCCCCCGAGGGAGGGTCGATTCTGGGAGAATAGAGTCGATCCTTCCTCATTGTTTGCAAAACGAAAGTTTAAACATCGCTGTATTCTTTATCGACGAGATTGAAAAGAAAATACAAAGCCTCAAGGCCTTTTAAGGGAAAAAGCGACGTAGCTGTTCAATGTTCCAAGCATTGGTGAGGATTTCACCCTTCTCATTGGATAGCTTGTAGGTGCCCGGCTTTAGTACTTCTGCGACGATGTACGGTCCTTCCCATGGTGGCGTGAGCTTGTACCATCCTTTGGTGTTTTGGTTCCGCCGTAGCACCAGGTCACTGACGTTGAGGTCACGCTTGCGGACGTGTCTGTCATGGTAGCATCGGAGACCCTGCTGGTACCTGGTGGAGTGCAACAGAGCCACATCCCGGGCTTCCTCGAGCTGGTCGAGGGCGTCCTCTCTTGCGGCGTCGTTATTTTTCTCGTTGTAGGCTTTTAATCTTGGGGACCCATATTCTATGTCGGTGGGGAGCATGGCCTCAAATCCGTAGACTAAGAAGAACGGAGTGAACCCCGTGGCTCGACTCGGCGTTGTTCTTAGGCTCCACAGGACCGAGGGAAGCTCGACAGCCCATCTCTTGCCATGTTTGTTTAGCTTGTTAAAGATTCTGGGTTTCAGGCTTTGTAGGACCATGCCATTGGCACGTTCCACCTGGCCATTTGTTTTTGGATGAGCCACGGCTGACCAGAGCACACGGATGTGGTGGTTGTCACAGAAATCCAGAAACTTTTTACCGGTGAACTGGGTGCCATTGTCCGTGATGATACAGTTGGGGACCCCAAAGGATGGATAATGTCGGTGAAGAAGAGCACAACTTGTTTGGACCTGATACTGGTGATAGGGCGGGCCTCGATCCACTTGGAGAATTTATCGATGCCAACGAGCAAGTGGGTGAAGCCGCCAGTTGTCCTTTTCAAGGGTCCGACAAGGTCGAGCCCCCAAACGGCAAACGGCCATGTGATGGGAATGGTTTGCAGGGCATGTGCTGTAAGATGGGTCTGTCTCGCATAGTACTAGCAACCTTTGCAGGAGCGTACTAGCTTGACAGCGTCGGAGACCGCGGTTGGCCAATAGAATCCTTGTCGGAAAGCATTTCCGAGAAGGGTTCGAGGCGCTGCGTGGTGGCCGCAAGCCCCCAAGTGCAGATCGTCGAGCAGTTTTCTGCCTTCCTCATTTGTGATGCAACGTTGGAGGATGCCAGTAGGGTTGCGGCGGTACAGCTCCCTGCTGTCGCCAATGATCACAAAGGTTTTGGCCTAGCGAGCGATCCGTCGAGCCTCAATCTTATCCGAGGGGAGGTCCCCTCAGATAAGGTAGTCGAGGTATGAAACGCGCCAGTCAGGCTCGAGGTCAGATGGTGGGGTCAAGCCTTCCGCCTGCATGGCTTCAGCCCCGGTCAAGGGGGCTTCTGCCTCAGGTGGGGGGTCGAGTGACGTCCCGTCGACCCCTCCATCTGGTCCAAGGTCGACGGATGGCTGCTGGAGATCTTTTGCGAAAACGTCTGGTGGAACCATAGTTCGACTAGACGCGATTTTTGCCAGTTCATCGGCGGCCTCATTATACCTGCGTGCAACGTGGTTGAGCTCGAGGCCGTGAAACTTGTCCTCGAGGCGCCGCACCTCTTGGCAGTAGGCTTCCATCTTGGGGTCACGGCAGCTCGAGCTCTTCATGACCTGATCGATCACGAGCTGGGAGTCACCTCGAACATCAAGGTGTCGGACCCCGAGCTCGATGGCAATTCTCAGCCCTATGACGAGCGCCTCGTATTCGGCGATGTTGTTTGACGCAGGAAAATGAAGCCGAATGACGTAGCGCATGTGAACCCCGAGGGGCGAGATGAAGAGCAAACCCGCGCCTGCTCCTGTTTTCATTAACGACCTATCGAAGTACATGGTCTAGAGCCCAGCTTGGAGCTATGCAGGAGGGAGTTGGGTGTCGGTCCACTCAGCCAGAAAGTCCGCTAATACCTGTGACTTAATAGCTTTGCGTGGCGCATAAGATAGGGTCTCGCCCATGAGCTCGACTGCCCACTTGGCAATTCTACCCGAGGCTTCCCGGTTCCGGGCTATCTCTCCCAAGGGGAAAGAAGAAACCATAGTTACCGGGTGACCCTCGAAGTAGTGACGGAGTTTGCGCCGTGTCAGGATGATGGCATATAGCAGCTTCTGGATTTGTGGGTATCGTACCTTGGTTTCCGAGAGCACCTCGCTAATGAAATAGACCGACCTCTGGACGAGCAAGGCATGTGCTTCCTCGGCCCTCTCGACAACCAAGACCGCGCTGACTACTTGCGATGTCGCGGTGACATAAAGTAGGAGCGGTTCTCCTAGGGTCAGAGGGACGAGGATTGGTGAATGAGAGAGTGTGGCCTTGAGTTTTGCAAGAGCTTCTTCGGCCTCGAGGGTCCATGAAAAGTGCTCCGATTTCTTTAAGAGGCGGTACAGAGGGAGCGCTTTTTCACCGAGGCGCAAAATGAAACGACTGAGTGCCGCCAAGCAGCCCGTGATCCTCTATACGCCCTTCAGATCTCGGATGGGGCCCATCTTGGTTATCGCAGTGATTTTTTCTAGGTTGGCCTCGATGCCACGCTTAGACACGACGAACCCTAAAAGCATCCCTCGAGGAACGCCAAAGACGCATTTCTCAGGGTTGAGCTTGATGTTTTTCGCCTGGAGGCATTTGAATGCAACGTCAAGGTCGTTTACCAGATCGTCGGCTTGTTTGGTTTTGACAACGATGTCATCGACGTAAGCCTCGACGGTTGACCCGATGTGTTCCCCAAAAACGTGCTGCATGCATCGCTGGTACGTAGCCCCTGCGTTCCAGAGACCGAAAGGCATCGTAACGTAGCAGTACATGCCGAATGGGGTAATGAATGAAGTCGCGAGCTGGTCGGACTCTTTCATTTTAATCTGGTGGTAACCGGAGTATGCATCTAAGAACGAGAGAGTTTCACATCCCGCAGTGGAATCAACGATTTGATCAATGCGTGGTAGAGGACAGGGAACTTTTGGACATGCTTTATTTAAACTAGTATAGTCTACACACATCCTCCACTTCCCACTCTTTTTCTTAACTAATACAGGATTAGCTAGCCACTCGGGATGATGAACCTCCTTGATGAATCCGGCCTCTAGTAGCTTGTGTATCTCCTCACCGATGACCCTGCGCTTCTCCTCGTCGAAGCGGCGCAAGCGTTGCTTCACCGGTTTGGAGCCGGCCCGGATCTCCAAGGCGTGCTCGGCGACTTCCCTGGGTATGCCCGGCATATCCGAGGGACTCCACGCAAAGATGTCGATGTTTGCGCGGAGAAAGTCGATGAGCACGACTTCCTATTTGGGATCGAGGGTGGCGCTGATGTTCAACGCCTTTCCCTTGGGATCAGCAGGGTCGAGGGGTACGAGCTTGACGTCTTCTGCAAGCTCGAAGTTGCCGGCATGGCGCTTTGGGTCAGGAATCTGATTGGCGAGACCGTCGAGGTCCGCAGCCAAGGTCGCCGACTCCTAGATAGCCTCGCCGTGCTCGACACACTCGACGTCACACTCGTAGACATGTTCATATGAGGGCCCCACAGTGATGACACCGTTTGGGCCTGGCATCTTGAGCTTGAGGTAGGTGTAGTTTGGGACCGCCATGAACTTGGCATAGCACGGGCGCCCGAGGATAGCGTGGTACGTTCCACGGAATCTGACCACTTCGAAAGTGAGCGTCTCCTTTCTGAAGTTGGCCGGTGTGCCAAAGCAAACAGGCAGATCGACCCGTCCGAGGGGTTCCGCCCGTTTCCCTGGCACGACTCCATGGAAGCCCCCGACGCTAGGTTGGAGGCGTGTTCTCTCGACCCCCAGAAGGTCGAGGGTCTGGGCGTAGATGATGTTGAGGCTACTTCCGCCGTCCATGAGCACCTTGGTGAGGCGTGTGTTGGCGATGACGGGATCAACAACAAGCGGGTAGACTCCCAGACTGGGGACGTGGTCAGGATGATCATCACGGTCGAAAGTGATGGCCATCTCCGACTAGTCAAGGAAGCGGGGGACCGCCATTTGTACGGAGAAAACCTCACGCCGCTCTCGTTTGCGCTGGCGCACCGAGAGGCGGGTCGAGGGTCCTCCGTAGATCATGAAGCAGTCGTGGATCTCGGGGAATCCCCCATCCTTGTCGTCACCCTTGGGGTCTTCCTTCTTGTCGTCCTTCTTGACGCCTACGCCCTCAAAGTACTTGCGGAGCATGTGACAATCTTCGAGGTTATGGTTAGTGGGTCCCTTGTGGTAGGGACATGGCTCTTTGAGCATTTTGTCGAAGATGCCCCCACCGGGGGGCCTCGAGGTTTCTTGCATTCGGCAGCAGCGACAAGCTCATCGGCCGGGGCCTCGAGCTTGCCTTGCTGGCTCTTCTTCTTCTTTCGGTTGTTTCTCTTGGAGCCCCGGGTGGAGCCCGCAGGATCGTCGACCTTTTGTTTCCCTTTGCCCTGGTCACCACCAAAGATGGCACTAACTGCCTCCTCGCCGGCGGCAAAGTTGGTGACGATGTCCATCAATCTGTTGGCAGTGAGTGGGGTGTTACGGCCCAACTCTCGGACCAACTCCTTGCAGGTGGTTTTGGAGAGGAATGCCATAATTACGTCAGAGTCAGTGACGTTGGGGAGCTCGGTACGCTGCCTAGAGAAGCGCCGGATGTAATCCCGGAGGGATTCACCCGGTTTCTGCTTGCAACTCCGGAGGTCCCACGAGTTGCCGGGGCGCATGTAGGTCCCCTTGAAGTTTCCCTCGAACACCCTCACGAGATCGTCCCAGTCGTGGATCTGTCGAGGTGGAAGATCCTCGAGCCAGGCTCGAGCAGTGTCAGAGAGGAACATGGGGAGTTGTCGGATGATGACCCGGTCATCGGTGGCCCCGCCCAGCTGACATGCCAAGCAGAAATCGGTGAGCCAAAGTTCGGGTTTGGTTTCGCCGTTGTACTTGGTGAGAGTCGTGGGAGGGCGAAACCGAGCCGGGAGTATTGTCTCGCGTATTGCCTTACTGAAGACCCGAGGACCCGGGGGCTCGGGTGAAGGGCTACGATCTTCCAAGCTGTCGTAGCGTCCGCCCCTGTGCACGTGGTAGCCTCGAGCCACGCTGTCATCGTGCTTGCGCGTGCGGCGCTCGACGATGTTGCCACGGGTGTCTCGAGGTTCACGGTCGTTGGCGATGGGCTCAGAGGCAGGAGCTACCCGGTTTCGCCGGGCAGGCTCGGGATGAACCGAGGCCTCTCTCTCCTGTCGGGAGGGCTCGACGAGCCGCTCCGAGGCGGGCTCATGTCGCCTCGAGGCAGAGCTCACGACCTGCTGTATGGCAGCGGTCTCGAGGAGTTCTCGGATTTCATCTCGAGCCCAACGGGCATCGGGGTTTGATGGCTCAAGCATGTTGCGGAGAAGCATGGCGGCGGCGGCGACGTTCTAGCTGGCTCGAGCGAAAACCGGGGGGT
Source organism: Saccharum spontaneum (assembly GCA_022457205.1). Taxonomy (NCBI): domain Eukaryota; kingdom Viridiplantae; phylum Streptophyta; class Magnoliopsida; order Poales; family Poaceae; genus Saccharum; species Saccharum spontaneum. Next base: position 39,530,772 of record CM039579.1, on the reverse strand, counting down.
CGACCACCCGGTCCTCGTCGATGCGACGGTTGACGTCGCGAGCCCTCTCGCGAGCTCTTCCGCCAAGTGCGTGTGCCGCGCGCTCACGCTCCAGGGTTTGTTGGAGCAGGTGCAGGTTTTCTCGTTCCTCGTCGAGCCTGTCCTGCAACTCACGAATTTGCTCGAGCTGCATTCCTTGATCCGCAAGGAACTGAGCCTCGTCTTGCTCGGCAAGGAGCTCGACATGAGGTGGCATATGCCTTCCTTCGACTGGCTCTTCGTCCTCCGATTCCAACGTGCTCTCAACATCGACGTTGAAGCATTCGCGGGTCGGATCGTAGGTGTCATCAGCCGAGTCGAAGTCAGGAGCGCCAAAGTAGTAGTATGACGGGGGAATGTGAGGCCGTTGCAAACCGCCTCTGTGATCACGACGCTAGAAGCGGTCACACGAGGCTCTGTTTCTGGGGTTTCCGTAGAGTCCAGATAATCAGAGGCTGGCGTGGATGCAACGAGGTCCAGAGTGGAGCGTAGATGGTGCCCGGGGAGCTCCTCGTAGGCACTCATGCTAGTGCTTACGAAGAAAGCGTACACCCGGGCAACCGAGTCTAGCCCAAACGGGAATGGTGATGGAGATGTCGCTGCCCTTGTCGAAATGGTTGATCCGGGCAGTGGTGGTGTCTCACCGGACGGGGGAGCGGCGGAATTCTCTGTCGGCATCTTACCCTCAGCCAAGCTCATCCTACCCAGACCCTCAACGAGGAAATCTGGGTTGGCATCTGACTGAGAGGCGCTGGATCGGGGAATCCCACCACCCTCCGTAAGGTGGAGACGGTGGCTGCGCCGGGCTCGTCGTCGTCTGGCAGCTCGCGCCTGCCGAGAGCGACGATACCAGCGGAGTGCTCCCCTGGGCTGGGAGAGCTCGTAATCCTCGTCGGTCGGGTGCCTGGGCGGGAGGAGGACCATATCGTAGCCATAGCCAAGCGACATGAACTCCAAACTCCCAAACCAGATTACCGTGGCCAACGGGATAGGGCGTTTGGGGTCAGCCATCCAGGAAAGAATGGCGGGAAAGCGACGTTGGCACGCAGCGGTCCCCTACCTGGCGCGCCAACTGTCGGTGTTTGGTCCTGAGGGGGTCCTAAACTAACGAGTGAGTGCTGCGTGTCCCTATCCTGGATGGTGATGCAAGGAGAACACACGGGGGTTTATCCTGGTTCAGGCTGAAGAAGGCCCTACGTCCAGCGGGGGGAGAGAGTGTTGTATTTCCTTGCACCGAGGTGCTTGTGTAGGGGTTACAAGCTTGCGAGAGAGGGCGGCGAGCCCAAGTCTCAAAGAGAGAAAAAAGAGTACAGATATGATTGCTTGAGATGTTGATCTCTGTTGAGGAGCCTTGGAGTGCTTGGCACTTGGCTTGGGACTTGTGTGTGGTCTATTGCTCGTTGTCTTCTGTCCCTTTGTAGAGCCCTGGCCTACCCTTTTATAGGGTAAGAGGAGGCCAGGACGCCGGGGAGCCTTGAGGTGATGTTTTGTCGAACCCTGTTGAGGTGACTGTAGCGATATGCCCTAGGAATGGCCGGTCATCTCTGGACACCACGGTGACATAGAGGATGAGACGACGAAACGACTTGGAGCGCCGTGCCATACCGTCCTTTCTTCCCTGTTGAACCGTGCTGAGCGTCGAGGTTGGGTCGAGGTCGGGTCGATGTCGAACGGATAAGGCCGAATCCCCGAGATTGCGGAATACGGGCCTTGTCGTATCCTCCGTCGAGGGTGACCGACGGTAAACAGTGCACGGTAAGGTGTGTATAGTGACAGTTTTCACCTCCTATCACGGGATGGGCAGTAAAACAGTGAGGGCTGACACCGGCGTTGCTCCCACGCCGATCCTGGTTGCGACCATACCGGTTGGTGGTAGTAGGTAATCTCATTAAATGCTCTGACTTTTGTCCTGGGTAGGTGAAGTGAGGGGTCGAGCACTCTGACCCGGGGTCACGCGAGTCGGAGTCCTTCTGTCGGGCGAGCGAGTCTCGTGCGAGTCGGAGTGTGGTCGAGGTGCCCTGTCGTGCGGGACGGGGTGCGGTAGAGGCGTTCCCGTCGAGGGTGCCTCGTACGAGTCGGAGCCGGAGCGCGGTCGAGACGCTCCGTCGAGCTAGCCTTGTACGGGACGGACCTGGTATGCGGTTTTGAGGTGGGCTGCGCTTTGCTGTGGCTTAGTCGTTTTGTTTGTGTTTTTTATTATCGATGATGTGGGTACCCCTATACTGTTGGTACCGACAATATTTTTATAAAACTTAGTCAAAACTGAGAAAGTTTGACTAGTCCGATTTTCGTAGCGACTTTTTTTAAGGGACGGAGGGAGTTTAAGCTGCCCGGCCGAATAATACGAAACAGAGCCTTAGCGTATACACATGGCTTTCGGTCTTACACCCTGTTCGTTTCGTTGGTTTATTGTGCTGAAAGTACTGTTCGCTGGTTTGTTGTGAGAGAAAAACACTGTTGGATTACTGCTGATTATGCTGATAAGTCCAAAGGAACAGGGCGTTAAATGCTTGACCTTGATTTTTGGTAGCCGAGAAGGATGCGTGTTGATGTTGTAATCCTATAAAAACATATTGATCGATGTATTCCATCTGTGTTAGCACTAATAGCACGGAGTATTGGCTTTTGCTACAACGACGTGACTCGCTTTACTTGCCTGTCATATGACGTTACCATCAGTTGTCTGTGTCTACTGTTCTCTTGCGCCGTGTCCGTATTACCTGTTGAAAACAAGGCAAATACTTGTACTATTCTTGGGATATAGCCAAACTCAATCTCCAAGACAAACGACTGTGTTCCATTATCTAAGAAAAAGACGTCTAGGATGTTTTTCCTAAACGCAAGCACACAACCAGAAAAATCTTGGTTGGCGTGAGACGCAGACCGCCGCCGCCTAGAAAGCTTAGAGCTCTTGTCTCACTTCTCTTCCCGCGATCTCGCCAGTGGCAATGAGGAGTGATCCTAATGATAATACATAAAATTTTGCGACAACTTCCTTCCGAGAAAGTATTAACGAAGCAGAGGAGGGTGTGTTTGCGTGGCAACCTGGAATACTTGTTTAGTAAATAGTATTGCTTGAGAGTCATCTAAAATTTCAATAGAATCCGTCTAGTAGACAAGTTAGACGATGATTTGTTTGGTTGGAGGCTAAACGTACAATATTTTTTATGTCTAATGTAAATTTAATATCATATTTTAATCATGCACAATTATAATATAAACTCGTAAACGAATACATACAATATAGTAATATATTTAAAAGATAAATCTTTCAGCTCATTCCTAAATATTATACTCATCAGGTATAGCAGTTTTTTTTATATAAAAATGGTGGTATGGTTGTATTTAGCAGTGAGGTAATAAATAGTTATTTTATTTGAAAGTGGAGAAATAAAAAAACAACGCAAAGAAAGAACATGTGCAGGAAAAAAATAACTTTATACAGTACAGTACTCCTAATTTCAACGTGAACTAGGGCCTTGTTTACTTCCCTTTCAAATTTCAAATTTTTACACTTTCTCTATCATATCAATCTTTAGACGCATGCAAGGAGCACTTAATGTAGGTAAACGAAATAACTAATTACATAGTTTGGTTGTAAATCACGAGACGAATCTTTTAAACATAATTAGTTAATGATTGGACACTAATTACTAAATATAAATGAAAGTGCTACGGTAGCAAAATTTTAAATTTTTTTTGCACCTAAACACCCCTAGTTCGAGAGCAATGGAAGGAAGAAAAAAAAGAAACAAAAATGCACATATATACGGAGTAGACCAAAAACGCTACTCTCGGTGACATGATTTTGATTGCAGAGCCAGACACGCCCCGGCTCTCGTATTGGGTGGCCTGCTCTCGCTGCAGTTGCCTGGGCCAGTCACTGTTAAGGACCTGTTTAGTTTTCAAAATTTTACAAATTTTTTAAAGATTTTCTGTTACATCGAATCTTTAACGCATGTATGAAGCATTAAATATAGATAAAAAATAAAACTAATTACACAGTTTAGACGAAATTCACGAGACAAATCTTTTAAGCCTAATTAAACCATGATTGGACACTAATTGCTAAATAATAACAAAAATGCTACAGTACCATTTTTCAAAAAATTTCGCAGACTAAAGCCTTGTTTAGATTCCCAAATTCACCCTAAATTCCACTGTGTAAAAAGAAGATTCCCCATCACATCAAAATACCGGCGCATGCATGGAGTACTAAATGTAGATGAAATAAAAAACTAATTGCATAATTTTATTGCACTTTGCGAGACGAACATTTTGAGCCTAATTACTCAAAGTTTAGACAATTATTACCAAATAAAAACAAAAATCTACAGTGATTCGGGTGCCCGACTCGGCGATCTAAACATGGCCAAAACAAGGCCTCGCTCTCCAACCAAACACCGAGCGGGCGTGGTCCAGGCAAATTAAAATCAAGTCCAGCCTCTCATTCAAACATGGAGGATCGTATCTCGAGGTTATGGTCTCGTTCGGCTGTGCTGATAAGCCGGCTGAAAATACTGTTAGCTGATTTGTTGTGAGAGAAAAACACGATTCTGACTAAAAAAACAAGTTAAAAAATACGGATTATAAACCGGCTGAACAGTGACGAAGCCACGGGAAGGCATCCAATCCAGCTGGACGTCCGTCCTGGCACCTTTCCCCACATCCAATCCAAAATGTGCTCGCTCCTCTTCCCCTCGCAGTTGCAGCATCGCCATCCACACCACAGACCCCAGCTACCACCGCCCCATCCCGGCCCTTTCAAAAAAGCGCACGCACGCAGGCAGAGCTGCTGCACGCGGGCGCACGCACACCCACTCCTACCCCCGCTCTCGGCTCTTCCGTTCCGTCCGCTCCAAGCAAGGCACCCCCATCCAATTCCAGATGGCGCCGGCCTGGGCGGTTCCGGCGCTCACGGCCGCTGCGTGGGCGCTGCGGGCGGCGGTGTGGGCGTGCCTCGCGGCGTCGGCGATGCTCGTCGCCGAGGCCGCGTACATGGGCCTCGCCAGCCTCGTCGCCGCCGCGATGCTGTGGCGCCGGCGCCGCCCCGACGCGAGGTACCGCTGGGAGCCCATGCCCATGCCCGGGGCCGGGGGCCGCCACGACGTCGAGGCGGCGGACTTCCCCATGGTGCTCGTGCAGATCCCCATGTACAACGAGCGGGAGGTGAGGCGCGCTCTACTTTTCTTTTGGGCACAGCTGGCTCTATCTGTGTGCCCCCATTAATTGCTGGCCTATTACACGTCGCGGTCGCGTGATTGTAGTACAACCTTAGGTAGGATGCGGCGTTATGAGTTTACGAGGTTTTAGACGTCGACCGTAGTAGGGCCGCAATACCTTAAATGCATCATCATGCTGATAATTTCTGGGCATTGTGTTGGAATTGCTGGGCGCGCTGTGTCTGATAAGGGTTCTCACTTCTTAGGGGTCCTTTCTCTTGTTTCTGAATGAGATGGGGAGTTTATTATGGATTCAAAGCAACTAGTGTCTCGTTGTGTTTGTACTGTACTTCTCAACTCTCAAGTCGCAAGGTGGAGCTAGGATCAGAAATGGGCTCCACTGTTTACGCGCAAGCTGCCTTTTGTTAGTGCAATCATGATACTAGTACTAGGACATAATTATGGTTTTTTTTCGCTACAAGTGACGGCATTGTGGTTCAGTTATGAAAGAAAATCTAAAAAATACCATGGGAACCTAAAGGAAAAAAAGAATCCTATTAATGAAGACAAGTGGGGCACAATGCAGTGTCGGCTTGTGCTATCCTAGCGTTGAGTAAAGGAAGCCAGTGACGATTAAGATGGATGAGGACCGTCTTGTTTTTTCTTGCTGTGCAGACGCTGTGCCTAATGCAAGTAGTAAGCAAGTTTAGTCCTTTCTTTACATTGCTGGGCGATTGACTAACAACACTAAAAGACCGTAGATTTTCCAAGATGTCTGAACAATGTTCTTGTGTGTCTTGCAATGTTATAAAATTTGACACCGGATCATTGCAACGACCATTTCTTTGTACAGGTGTACAAGCTATCCATTGCTGCGGCGTGTGCCCTCACATGGCCACCAGACCGTATTGTAATACAAGTCTTGGATGATTCCACTGATCCGATTATTAAGGTAGGCCTTGGTTTCAGGGACATAGTTTATCTTGATTGACTAAATGTAGAAATATTCATATGATTTTGGGTCAAATTGTGGTTGATGTGATGTATTTTTAAACATTTTTTTTGAAATTGTAAAGGAATGATCAGTTTCTCATTATCAAATGGGGCATATGAATGTTGATACTAATTTGCTAGGTTCGCTCCAGCAACATTGCGTTGGTCTATTGTTGTTATGAATAAGATCATTTAGTCCCTTAGCGAATTTGGAAATATTGATGCTTCAAAATATTTAAAATTTAGAAATGCTTTGGATCAATATACTGGAATATTAAGAGAAAAGGGATTAACAAAGCTTCTGTATGTGCCTCACTCCAGTCAGTATTAATTGGCGTTTGGACAAACAAAAAGTAATAAAGTTTAAGTTAATTTAGTTGTCTGAAACGTCAACTACATCTGACTGTAGGTGACACTAGATCACTTGATTACTGCACTGCCATTGTGTAAGATATTATTAAAGATATTTATGTTGGCTAGCAGCCTGGTATAATGCAAGTTACAAGATATTTTAAGTGTCTAGTATAAGGTTAGCTAAGGTTGTTCTGTTTTTTCTACAGAAAGGGCATTTAGTATGTATGTCTTCAGTTCAATGGCCCCACATGCTAAATGCATCCAGACTCAAGAGCTTCCATTTCATGGTTGTATATAGAAAGTCATGCCACTGTAATATTTTAAAACCATTTTCCTTGAATGCAGGAACTAGTGGAGCTTGAGTGCCAGGATTGGGCCACCAAAAAAGCTAACATCAAGTATGAGGTTAGAGATAACAGAAAGGGATACAAAGCAGGTGCGCTGAAGAAGGGCATGGAACATATATACGCCAAGCAATGTGACTTCGTTGCTATCTTTGATGCGGATTTCCAACCTGAACCTGACTTCCTTTTAAAAACCATACCGTTTCTTGTGCATAACCCAAAGATTGCACTTGTACAAGCACGTTGGGAGTTTGGTAAGCATAAATATATCATTTTGTAGTCATGCATATATTTTGGAATACTCTGTTTTTGGAGTTCCTACCTTTATCTGTGAACAATATGTAGAAAAATTAAAACAAAATGTTATGTGTGTGGTTCTGACACATGCTGTTGTCCACAACAAGTTTTATTCATGTGCAGTTCTCTTTATTCATATTAGAGATTATGTTGGTTTGGTTAATTTAAATTCTTTTGTTTATTTTAATTGTTTCATTACAGAGCTTATTTCTTAATTCTCAGGGTTAGCCAATTCATCCTTGTAAGAGACATGGTATTTCCTCCTTTTAATTAACTAAAGACATCACCCAAGAACTCATGTGCTAACTTGGATGCGCATACCTGATTGGCATTTGGAATATTTCCACCTTACATTGGATAAATGATATTCAGCATTAAAGCCTTTTTGATAGTGAGGACGACAGGATTCTGTTTCATTAATGATCCTTTTGGGGAAGCCTTTTTGTATGCTCTTCAGTTTAGGCTCTTGATAACAAAATTTCGAGTGACATGACACAGTATGTCAGCTGACAATTTTAAGCTGTAAAAAAGGTTCTGATTACTACTGATGTTCTGATGCAATTTCTTTGCATTTGCTATGGCAGTGGTCATATTGATAAAGTAAGCGACAAATTTTGTTCATTATGATTACAGGATGTTCCTGACCTGGCCTTTGCCGGGTGATTTTGCAGTGAACTATGATGTTTGCCTGATGACAAGGATACAGAAGATGTCTCTGGACTATCATTTCAAAGTTGAGCAGGAATCAGGATCATTTGTGTATTCATTTTTTGGCTTTAATGGTAAGTGCCGGTTCGTAGCCATACGCAGGTTCTGATTTTTCCCTGATAAGTTTCTTGTCAGTTGTCACAGGATGGGGTGGGAATGTGGGATAAGCTATGTCATGTGAAAAGCAATAACTATATTCTGTTTACAGGTACAGCTGGTGTGTGGCGTGTATCTGCTATTAATCAGTCTGGAGGATGGAAAGATCGCACCACTGTAGAAGATATGGACCTGGCTGTACGGGCAAGCCTCAAGGGATGGGAATTCTTGTATGTTGGTGATATTAGGGTATACCACTGATTCTCTGTGAACTTCGAACAGTTGCTTTTTGATGAAGCTATATATACTGTACCATGTCAGCATTACAATCATTGCAAATCTTATACAGGTTAAGAGTGAACTACCAAGTACCTTCAAAGCCTACCGTCATCAACAACATAGGTGGACTTGTGGTGCCGCCAATCTCTTCAGGAAAATGGCTTGGGAAATCATTACAAACAAGGTTTGTCTTCTTGGTTCTCACCCCACAAGGAATTAACATGAGTTTGTCATGTTATAATTGCCATCTGCACATGATGCAGGAGGTGTCAATATGGAAGAAACATCATCTGCTATACAGCTTTTTCTTTGTCCGAAGGGTTATTGCTCCCCTTGTGACATTCTTATTTTATTGTGTTGTCATCCCTTTGTCTGCCATGGTTCCTGGTGTCAGCATTCCTGTATGGGGGCTGGTCTATATTCCCACTGCAATTACATGTATGAACGCCATCAGAAATCCTGGGTATGCATAATACAACAATGCACAACTTTCCATCTCCCGTCGTCTGTCAATGTGGCCATCTTCAGATTATATTGTGTGATATATCAGGTCTCTCCATCTGATGCCCTTCTGGATTCTGTTCGAGAATGTTATGTCCATGCACCGCATGCGTGCTGCTGTAACCGGTTTACTTGAGACTGCACATGCAAATGATTGGGTAGTCACTGAGAAGGTAGGAGATCTTGTGAAGGATGATCTGGATGTTCCACTCCTTGAACCAGTGAAGCCAACAGAATGCGTCGAGAGGTAACTGAAGAGGCTTACATAGCATATCAATTCACTTTTTCAGTGTTGAAGGAATAAATAATGAATATTGCTACTTGTTTAATGTGCTTATTTTCAATCATTGCCTTTGCAGGATTTACTTTCCTGAGCTCTTGCTTGCACTCCTCATCTTAATATGTGCGTCATATGACCTCGTACTTGGAAGCCACAAATACTATCTGTACCTATACCTCCAGGCCTTTGCATATGTTGTAATGGGTTTTGGTTTCGTTGGAACAAAAACTCCATGTTCATAGCTGCTGATATGATGTTACTATTCCCCATTTCACAGTTAGTTCCTACGAATACGGTCACTATGTGCAAAGGTGAATTTTATCTGATGGTAGTGTTATTCAGGATGCGGGGCCATGCTTAGTCTAGTGGGGGTGGGGGTGGGGGCGGGGTGCAGGTTGGGCCTTTGGTTCTTAGATTCCTAACAAGAAGTTCCTCAGCTACCACTGGTAAACTCAGTTTTATGATTTGCCACTGGTAAACGCATTTTCACTGACATACATGTGTTTTCTCAGTAATTGCCCTGTGCTAGATTTATTCATCTGTAACAGTCGCATCGCAGAACTGAGAGTATCATTGGCATGGATTTCAGATTATGGATTCATGGTTGTAATAGGGCGAGAGGCAAATTTGTATCCTAGCTGGATTTGGAACTTATTGTAGCATATTCTTACGATTGTCATGTGTAGATTGGCACCAAGGATGTATGGGCACAATGAGAAGGCGATGAAAGATGAAATTAATTCGTGTACTGTGACATAGCAACAGCCCTTGTCATCCATCATTTGCTCCATTATGCAAATCAGAGCAATGTGGGGTTCTACATCGGTCTCAAAGCATAAACCATATATTTCGCTGCATGTAGATTAGCTGTGTTGACGTTATCTATGCCACATAGTTATGTAGACCAGTAATTTCTTTTATACATGTCAGGGGAGATGATCATGAAGGATTTGTATAAATGAAATAAAGGAAATTCTCTGGTCAGGGTGTTCAATCATCTGGACGGTCGTGTTTGTGGGCCGCGGCACCAACCCAACAGCTCAACAACGTCTCTAATCTTATCCTGCTGTCTCCATTATCCAAACGTAAGAATAAGGTTTTCTCCACCGTATATGACAGAGCCCGAGGGGTCGTAGCCCGCCGTGGCGGTGTCGATATGCCATTTCCTATCCTGACGGTGGCCACGGCACCCTGCCCCATCCCGACAGCGACCGCGGCGCCCTGCCCCATTCCAACGGCGGCCGTGGTGGCAATTCCTCTCCCGACGACAGCGCTCCTTCTCCTTCCCCTCCGGCGGCGTTTCCTCCTCGCCTATGGATTTTGCTGCGATTCCCTCCCTTCCTCAATGGTGGTGGTGGCAGCAAGCCGCCTCCCCTCTCCCATTGATGGTGACAGCGGCAGGCACCCTCCCCCGCGCGGATCCAGATCCAGTTCTCATGGTGCCTCAAGGGGCCTATGGCGGGGCGCAGAGCGCGGCTCTGATGCGCTCGATGGCATCACGTCCCCCGTGGCTGGTCGCTCTGCGCCACCGGCGAGCTCTACACCGATGAACTTCAAATTCCAATGAGCCTCCATTTCTCTCAAGCAGCAAAGAGATGTTGCACTAAAAACGCATGTTGCAAGTGTATATTTCGAATGTTTTAGAGGTATATTGTAATTGATTTATGCGGATGTTGCAAACGTAGATCGAGATGTTGCATATATTGCAATAGTTGTACATGTATATTGGAAGCTTTTGTTCTCTATGTTTCATTATGTTTATTCAAGTGTGTTTATCTGGATGTTGCTTATGTTTCACACATATGCTGTAAGTGTTTTATCTGGATGTTGCATATGTTTTGCAATGTTTTTTAAGTGTTTTTCAGGTGCTTTTGCAAGTGTTTCAGAAACATGTTTTAAGTGTTTCATCTATCTTTCAACGTACGTTGCAAATGTTGCATCTTAATGTTTTAAAAGTAGATCGGGTGTTGCATATGGGGATGCGCGTGGGAAGCGGGACGGAGCACAAGTGGTCCCCGCGCGTAGTCTGGCGGTGCGGGCGACGTCTGGGCGGCGCGAGAGACGTCCGGGGGCATGCTGACGGAGGCGTGCTGGCACGAGTGGGTGCGGCACGCGGGAGACAAAGTGCAGCGCTGGCGTCCGTTCGAACTTCAATAAAGATGGATAATAGGCAGTGCTGCTGCACATCAATGTAAATTTAGTTACTATATTTTGTCAAACGAGCTATGCTAATTTTCTACGGGAACCATACTAGACGTCTAGTCGTCTGGAGCGAAGTGCACCCCCAGAATTGCCAAAATTACGAAAGCCCGAGCTTAGTATGCAGGTGGACATAGGTTTGTAAGAAAAACTCGTAACTCACTAGCTCACTCGACTTGCTCGTTAGTAGCTCGCCTCGAGCTTGGCTTGTTTGAATTTTTAAACAAGCTGAGCCCAGGGGCGGAGCCACCCATATGGCAAGCGCCATACCTCAATTTCTCAGTGACTCCCTCTTCTAAATTACTTCCTGCCATTAGTATTTCTAGTGCATAGAGTTTCTACTCTAAACTGCTGCTTGAATGTTTTGAAGAAGCCTCGTTGAAGGCTGAATGCTTCTACCTGAACGTACTTGGGGTCTTGGTCTCTTCCAGCTTGTGGGCTTAAGTGTATGTGCACAGGCCGGCAAGGGGCCCATTCATTAAAGCACATGATTAACACCAGTACATTGAGAGAGAGATTCAAAGGAATTGATCTTGAGAAAATTAAGAAAGCATTTTAAAAGTAGAAAGGAAAGTGCAATTACCTAGGTCTTCTAGATGTAACTAAAGCTTCAATGTTACTCGGTTTGTCCATTAATTCATTTGCATCTTTTTAGTATTTTATCCATAATATTCGATTTCTTCTATATATAATTTATATATATAGCTTTTACATGTTTTTGCTTATATGTTTTGTACTTGACGAATAGAATTATCTTGCATTTGTATAAAAAACAACTTTACCTTTTAAATTATATGCTACCTATATTAGCTATTTCGGCACTCGCAACACCTCAATTTAATTCCTTCCTCCGCCACTGGCTGAGCTAGCACTTTAGCTCAGTTAATTAATAAGCTAGCTCGATCTAGCTCGCGAGCCGCTCGCGAGCCAAAACGAGCCAAGGTAAATCATATGACAACAATTTGAATCAGCCCATATATGCCATGACCCATTGGCCAAATATGATAAAACCCTAGCCCCCAATTCCCAGGCTCCCACCCCTAGGCCCTAGACTTCTCCCACCCGCCGTTCCGCGCAGGCCTAGCCACAATCGCATGCACGCTCGACTGTTCCCCTCCTGAGCCGCCGCACGCAACACACGCATAAGTCGTCCGGCGCCTGCTGCTCACTAGGGCCTTGCAATCACAGCTTTGCTTACTCTTTTGCAAGCCAACACACAGTAACAAGCATTAGCTTTTGTTTTTTTTCTTGATTTTCTCAAACCAACATCAAATCATCCGTCTACTTATTTATTTTACTTTTCCCAAATAAGTAGTCGTCTCTATTTTTTTTCACTATATGAATAACCTCAATAAGAAGAAAACATTTTTAGTTAGCTCGAGAGCCAAACCGACCTATAGGGCTAGCTTGGGCGGCCGCCCTAGTCCCCTCCGGCGAGCACTGCTACTACCCCTCAGTTCTCCGACCGGCGACCAGCGAACGAGCGAGCGGCGGCGGCCAAGGAGGCGAGTACGGGAGGTTGAAGAAGGTGTGCAGCCCTGACCGTATGGCCTTCAAGGCCCACCCCCAACCCAGTCCTCAATGGCCCATTTTGGCCCTTGGAGTAGCCGCAAGGCAAGGATGGCCAGGGGCGCACGCGCATCACAGTATCGCACAGCATCGGAGGCTTGCAGCTCGGGCGCTCGGCGGCGGTGCTGCATCTGGCGGCGGCTCCCTCCGAGCCGTGCTCCCTGCCTCCCCGTCCCTAGCCCCTATGCCGGCGGCCAGCAAGGCGAGCGAGCGGCGGCGGGCGGCCCTGCTTGGCTGAGCCCGGGCGGCCGGGCGGCCGAGGCACCAAGCTACGAAGAGCAGGCAGGTGCAGGAGCAGGTGGATGGGGAGGAGATGAAGCCATTGGGGAAGAGATGAAGCTAAAGCCGGTGATGCGGCGAGGAGGCGGCAGCTCCAACTCCATTGAGCCAGAAGCGGTATAAGAAACTTGTCAATTAAATAGATATAGAGATTGATCCCTAAATTATTAGTGTTGCAGATTTGAAAAGTTTTTTTCAAGTATAAATTCTGCAAGTGGAAGCAAGAGCCACACAACAAATCCGCCCTAGCTTATATTTTCGACGGGTCCGCCACAGGACGCACGCGACACACGCGTAAGTCGTCCGACGCCTGCTGCTCGCTAGGGCCTTGCCATCACAGTTTTGCTTACTTCCTTGCAAGCCAACGCACAACAACAAGCATTAGCTTTTGTTTTTTTCTTGATTTTCCCAAACCAACGTCAAATCATCCGTCTTCTTATTTATTTTGCTTTTCCCAAATCAGTACTCGTCTATGTCTTTTGCTATATGAATAACCTCAACAGGAAGAAAAAAAATTTAAGTTAGCTCGCGAGCCAAACGAGCCAACTCGAGCTGCTAAGCGAGTCGAGCTGAGCTGAGCTTCTAGCTCATTAGTATAATGAGCCGAGCCGAGCTAGTTTGATAACGAGTCGAGCTGGCTCGATATCCAGCCCTAGGTGCACATGAGAGACCCTTTTTCGTTTTCAAAAAAGAAAAGCAAAAAAGTGAAATGAAAGGGAAATTTTTTTTTATATAAAATAAAATACCCTTCCTTTTTAGCTTTTCTTTTTTTACACATCTCATGAGAATTTATATAAATCATGTACAGATCATATTAGAATATCTAATTTCCGTTATTATTAATGATGAGGATTTATTAAGCCTGTGAGCACAAATCATGTATTTATACTTGCTCTTCTCTTAAACCTACCGCCAGTGTTAGCAGTACTCCTAAGAGGACTGCTAGTGCTAGTGTAAATATATGATTTTTACTGATGGTAGGCTTAAGAAATCTGCCAGTAAAGATGTTTACAACCTGGCACTGGCACCTGTACAAAGAATTAAAATTATTTTTATAGTTTTTTTTTCAAATGATCTCGATGGAGATATGATCTAAAATAAAGTTGTACTCGAAAAGGTCTGCAACTTTTTAGTTGACTACTTTTTTATTTGAAATCATTTAGAGCACAAAAATTATGTTCAAAGATTAATAATTTTGGAATTCATATTTTTTGAATTTTTCAAATGACCTCGAAAAGAGAAATAACCTAACCCAAAGTTATCGAAGAGATCTAAAACTTTTCAGTTTAAACTTTTTCATTTGCATTTGTTTAAGATCTCAAATATGCATTACAATATTTATTGAAGTAAATACAAAAGAATGTACTCCCTAGGTCCACATAAGAATGCAATTATGGGATCCGCGCCGGTCAAAGTAGCTCAAGTTTGACCAAGTTTACAGTAAATACTCCCTCCGGTCCATTTTATCTGACACAAGTTAGAATGATACGGTCTCCTAAATTACACTTTGACTATTCATTTGTTTTATATTATGTGTCGGTGTTTGAAATCACCGGCTAGTAAATTTCTATTATTGCGCGTTTAGGCTTCGATGGTGCGCAAAGAGGACACAAAAATGTATACTGGTTCGGGCTGAATGTCCCTACGTCCAGTGACGAGCTGCTCGTGTTACTTGCACTTTGGTCTGTAGCAGGGGTTACAAATGGTCGAGAGAGGGATGTGCTCCCAGATCTCTGTTGGTCGTGAAGTGGAGTTGAAGTACGTTTCCTTGGTTGAGAAAAGGCTCCCCCTTTGAGTCATCAGGGTCTTGGGGCTCCAGGGGCCGAAAAAACCTCCCCCGGTGGGGTGCCAGACCTTCCCTTTTATAGGCCAAGGGAAGGCCAGGCGTGCATGAGAGGAAAGAAAAGAAGAAAGAGAAAAAACCCAGAGAGCCCGTCCTGTGTGCCGCGCTATCTTCCCACTTTGGTAGGGGTCCCCTGGTGTTGTAGCTGTTGATGGAGACGTCTCCACGTCGCGATGTCAAAGGTGATGGAGACGGTGGAGCTGTTCGCTGCTGGTGCCACGCTCGGGCATCGTCGGCCGGTCGCGGTGCCCCGTTTCGCCGTGGTTGGCGCTGTGAGCGACGTGGGCCCCTCAGGTATGGCCTGTCGCGGCTACGGGTCGCGTCGAGGTGTGCCCACTCCCGTCTAGCGTCAGAAGTTTGACTCCGGTCTCGAGCTTTTATGTTTGTGGTAGTAAAGGAGACGTGGGCCTCCATGGGATTCGCGCCCTCGCCCAAGGGCGACCGTGCGCCCTTACGGTCGGGCGGAACGGAGCACCCCTACTAGGGGTCGGGTTAGGCGTGGCTTGCTCCCAAATGGTCAGGCGAAGCGTGGCCCGCTCCTTAGGGGCTGGGCGCGCCGAACCTGCGCCCCAGGGGTCAGGCGCGCCAGAAACTACCCCTGGGGGTCGGGTGAATTCGCGCTCACGCCCTCTGTTCGTCCTTGATCATTGAGGGCCGTGGGTTCCCTTGTTTGGGTACCCTAAAATTGGTACCCGACATTATGTACTATTTATGCTTATAAACTTATAATCATTGGATAATATAATTCTTTACAAATCTAATCATATAAAGTTTGTATTATAATTGTTAAAAAATATAAGCCTAATTATTGGTCAAAGTTTTTAAAGTTTGAATCTATGTGTATAACCCAGATAAAATGGCCGGGAGGCAGTAGTATTAGCATTTATGTTTTTAAATAAATTTATTATGAAAATATATTCTATCACAAATATAATGATACTTGTTTTGTACCATGAATATTAGTAGTTTTTTATATAAATTCAGTCAAAGTTTACATCATTTGACTTCTCGAAAAACGAGAATTACATTTTTTTGTGGACGGAGGTAGTATTAGTGAATACAAAGTAATGTATCTGGTACTCAGTCTTAACTGACTTGCGTAGTGATTAAGGAAAAAACTCATGGGGCCTGAGTTTGTGAGTTCGATCGCTGGCAACCGCATGCGCATGGAAAATCATGTGATGCGCGACCTTGGGGAGCTGGTTGGTGACCCAACTAGTTGTTAAGGAAGAAATGCGCGAGGCCTGAGGTTACGAGTTTCATCCTCGACAACCAAACATGTGTGAAAATTCGCGTGACTTATAACTTGTGACACGACCATAGGGTCTGGCTAATGGCCCTCTCTCGGAGTAGTTTTTTTTTTGCTGGCCTGATTTACAAATTCTAGAAATGATTTGCACAGATGGTTTGTGTAAATATGCTCTACTCCCTCTGTTTCATTGAAAGTGTCGTTTTTTACTTTTAAACTTCTTGTTTGACCATTCGGCTTATTCAAAATTTTTGTATAAATATTATTTATTTTGTTATGACTTATTTATCATTAGAGGTACTTTAATACTGATTTATTTATTTTATTATTTGCATAAAAAATTTAAATAAGATGAATGGACAAACAAGAAGTCTAGAAGTCAAAAACGACACTTTCATTGGGACGGAGGGAGTAGTGTGGATCGATTTACACGCGTAGTTTTTAAGTGACGCTAGTAGAAATTTAACTTTCACACCAGTACAAATCAAAAAGTGCCGTCAGTAAAAATATTTTCTATACTAATGTACTTTTTATAACAAATTGTTTATAAAAATAACAAATATTTTTTTTATGAAATTAACTTTTGAGATTACTATATTATTAGTATCATCTTCAAATATCTAAATTAAACACACACACACAATGTATTAGGCTCTGGCTCCTAACATACTGTACATGTATCTCGCTGTTCTTTACTGTAGGCTAATGTAGCGGAAAGGAAAACGGCTCTAGCTTCTCCAAAAATAAAGTAGAAAATGGAGAAGCCCGAGGATCCGCATATTTGGGGCTTCTTCTGGCTTCGCCACGGTACTGCTACAGTACAGTGAAGGAAGTGGAGGCAGAAAAAGCGCATGCATACGAACTTAGCCCGCGTGGCCGTGTTATAGAACTGATCCAAAAAGGGGGTGTAAGCCACCTTTTGATGGGGGTATTCCTGCACCTGTTTTTGGTACGGATACGGTGTGCGCGCTCTGGAAATAATTTTCGAAGCTGATTTTAGTTAAAAGGTTCATTTAGACATATGACGTGGAAACTGCCATTTCGACACAGGCATATGGTTAATTTCTCCTCGACAAGAAAACCACATGTATCGAGCTAGAGCTACCTTATCTACCATATACACTAGTTGAAGGGGCGCGCCCTCGCGCGCCACCTCAGCTAATCGTGTTGGGTCCTGGAGAGGTGGAGACTGAATCGACAAACAGTATTGTAGTTAACGATCTGGAAACCACGTACGTGTAGCTAAAGAATCATTAGAGGACATGGACACGTTTATCATAAGCACGAAGAACCATTAGAGGACATCTAGTATATTATATTTGTCCGGGTAGGTTCAACTTGTCTTTGAGCCCTCAGATAAACAAGCATATAGGTTCTTCATAGTACTACATGATTCCACTTGTAGCTAAGGAACAATAGTTTAAGGTAGAATAGGCTGTCTAATGTATAGATAACAGGCCTAGGAACAGGTTTGCTAAGTCCATCTGACATCTTTTATGATCTAAAAAATTTGACATGCGCAGGAATCATTGTCCGTGCTGAGCTTGTGAAGCGTAGTCATGCACATGTCACAAAATGGTGTAGCACATACTTTGTTGAGCGACAACACCTGGTTGCACAAAGAATTTAGTGGATCAATTGATGATAAATGCATATACAATATGATGTTACCGGGTACCATATAGACTAATATGGAGACTAGAATAAAACGACGTTACCTTGGTTGGCCTCTTCTCGAGGCACTCTTCATTGAAGACTGCTTAGGTGACAGTGTTTTCTAAAATGGAACAGTCCCATAGCAATCAATCTCAGAATGAAACATTGACATTATCCTATCCATCTGGCAATAGCTTTGCCTAATCACAGAAACGATCATATGCCATAGTGCAGGGAAAAAGAAATTTATTTCCATCATCATTGGCATTCAAATATGGTCAACATGTGACCATTAAAATTTTAGTGTAGGGCAGCGCGAACGAACCAGCACATGATATTACACGAGCTAGCCTGATCATTTGTCGGAAGCCTCGTGACACAGAATACATCAACATTCCTAGCTTTTAGCTTATTAACCAAATGAGCCATTTCAGGATAAATTCTGTGGTGAAGGAAACAATTCTATTGATAATTCTCTAAATGGACCAAGAAAATGGACAACGGTTGTTTGTAAGTAGAAACACAGCAGTCAATTCTGTTATAGTGCAGGTGAAAGAAGGTTGATTAAACTATATCTTTGTTTTATGCTGTATTTAAAGAAGGCCCCCTTAAAGAAATCTCATGACACCACTACAGAAGGTATAAGGTCAACTGGAGAAAATAATAATTCTGGGGTTGTCTATACAAATTATAAATTGAACTGCACTTTTCCTGCCTTACTATGAAAAGAGAAACTCGGACTATCAGTTATGACTACCCAAGTATTTGCCATTCTATAGAGATGTAGAGGCATCAGACTAGCATTTTTCATCCAAGCATTGCCTAATCCAAGCAGCATTGTTTTCGCATGATGTGGGTGCTCAAAGATATAACTATTTTGTAGGAACCTGCGCATGGTTTCACCCTAGGACTATCTTCAGAAAAGAATTTAGTAAATGGCAGTCACATCTCTCCTTATTTTCAGAACGAGGTGCCAACCTATGTGAGTCTAGTATCTTACCTGATTGTGTAACTGAAAGTCTAGTAAACCTTCACCAAGAATCTTACCTGATTGTGTAACTGAAAGTCCAGTAAACCTTCACCAAGAACAAAATAAAGCAGGGAGTCGCAATAGAACATTCAGCATTATCAAGTTGTAGGTCACCCAAAGATAATTATTTATGCATGAAGTTGCATATCACTAAGGTCTGTGAGCTGACAAGCAACAACAAAACCCACACAGTGAAGCCAAAATATAGGCTCTATGCTGACTGAATTGATAAGCACTATATCGAATAAAATTTCGGACATGCAATTCCATAATATGGTTTAGTTGCATCACACAATTTAGATCTTTCCTGGGACTATTCACACATTAACCTTAGTCAGAACCAAATTACTATAAATTTCTGTCATTTAAATATCAACAAAGGAGGTACTCACATGACAAATTCTGTATCATATCATAATAAATCATCAAATACCTTAGCAATTTGGCACGCTCTTCAGAAGCTTTGGATTCGAAAACCTGTTCCTTGGTTTCAGCAAAAAGTGTTGGGCCTGCTCAATGAGCTTTAGTTTGTGGACCATGGAGAGGAGACCCCTTGGTTGGCATGGGATTCTTCTCCAATTCCCTTGATTCCCTCGGTAAGAAAAAGGTGGCATCCTAGAAGCATTCTCAATTGTTTAGGCAGGTGATTTGTGGTGCAAAAGCGAATTTAATCTAGTACTTCCTGCATTTGTGAAATTTTAAAAAATTTCCTGGTACATGTACCAGAAGATCTTGTTAAAGAATTCGACGTGATGATGAAATAAGCTGGTAAAGTGTAGTGTATAGCCACGTGAATTAGGATTTAACATTTCATATTTGCATACTGAATAACTGTCATAATGGGAAGTGGGAAATATAGGGATCACAAATAATAATTATCTGCTTCCATAAAAAAAATCATTTTTGTTCATTTGCAGCACTAACCATTAACCAACCATTCTGGTTGATAATACCAGCAGCACAATCAAAATTTCAGGTAGTGCTGCTTGGTTGGCATAATACTGCTTATTGTAACTTGGAGGCAACCTATGCTAGGTGAGGACTGATCACTTAGTACGTTGTTTATACACCTGGAGATCAGGAATCAAGACCCCAAGAAAAGATAACCAGGATATTAACAATTTCAGTTTTGAAAATTGCTTGTCCACCAAATACATGTTTAGAATGAAATGAACCGTGCGTCCCTAAACTTATTTGCATCCAACCTGAAGTATCCCAAGCGATAAAAATAAGTCCTTTGGTTTGTCATGCCTAGAATGTCTGCAAGCAAATGAGAGGCTTTCAGCTATGTGCGAGGAAATTTATGGAGTTGAGGTAGCAGTGGCAAACCAAAAACATATATCACCTTGCACATGCCATAAACCAATCTGTAGCCAAAGGCCTTGGCTTTATAAATTATAACACCGAAAAAATTTCAAAGGCACAACATTGTGAAGATGCTTCATGGTGTGGCAGCAGTTTGCAGTGGCTGATCAAATCAACAGCACCAGTGCGCTCCTTTTGTCCTTGAAATACAGAGATGATATTATCAAACAACCACATAGCCGACTAATAAGGTTTCAGAAAAGATAGATGCACTGATATATCTACGAAGCGAAATTTGATCTAGCTTACAATAGACATTAGGTGCAATATTGCAGCAAATAAAGCAGCTTTGTGCACCATTTCACAATAACACTAAGCAGCGGCTAGGTGCCTAAGTATTTGGGTGACAAAACTATTAAGGAAACAATCAATTTTTTTATCTGAACCACGAAACCCTCAAGTGAAAATCTGCAGAAACAAATCTTGTCATACAGAGGTCTATGCTGCTAGTTGCTTTTTCCGGTGAAGGCAGCTGGGCTATGAAGCGGCAACACGCTGACATGGCACATAGCTTCTGTCACTGGTGAGAATGTTGGGAAAAAAATTAATAACAACATTGGAAAAATAACAACACTGATGAGGTAGCTGGCGTCTTATCGGAAAAAATCAGCACATAGCAAGGGGCCACGAAGATGTTGAGCAGGTTACAAAAAATCCAACCGCATGTCACCTGAGAGCCTAAAAAGGATAAGATACTGAACTAAGAAAAATGGGACTTGACATGGTAAAATTTAGCTGCGAACCATGGAACAGTGGAGTGGATTTGGAAAGGAACAGTTTTTTGGCCTTAACAACTTGCAGGAATGGCAAGAACAGGTAAATATCCCACCGCAGAACAAAAAGGAAAAGAAGAATTGAACTGAAGAACTTGAATAAAAGAGACACAGAAAGTGAGCAAAATAATCGAAGAATGAATGCTAAGGGAGAACAACAGCCTGGCGTCTCTTTGTTGGTTGCAAGGTAACCTGGTATGAAAAAGAGGAAGGAAAAAGAACAAAAAAAAACCGCTGCAAGCACCGCCAAAAATGAAGGAATCGGAAATTGATCCATCGACCATTGTTTTCGGGTCGTCCGATTAATCGCGATTAATCGCGATTAATCGTCCTGGTCGCCCCAGGGACTCGATAAGGTTCCTCGACTCAACTAGTTCGACCAGAAACCTGGTCGTCCGATTAATCGTCGATTAATCGCGATTAATCGTCCGACCAGGCCATGGACGACCAGTTTGGGAACTTCTGGTTGGCCCTACTTTGTATTGATTTGTTGCTTGATTAGAACTATTAGATGGCTATTGGAGATGGAGATGGAGATAGAGATGGAGAATTCCATTTGAATAATGATTTGTTGCTTGATTAGAACCATTAGATGGCTATTGGCTAGT
Source organism: Saccharum spontaneum (assembly GCA_022457205.1). Lineage (NCBI taxonomy): Eukaryota > Viridiplantae > Streptophyta > Magnoliopsida > Poales > Poaceae > Saccharum > Saccharum spontaneum. The sequence goes on along the minus strand of CM039579.1, from coordinate 39,509,169 downwards.
TTGCCTACTTTGTGTTTACTGTTGAACACTTGAATACTTTAGCTTATCTATTATGTACTGAACTTGAACTTGGTTTTTGTAATATGCTGGTGGCTGGCTGTATGGCTGTTATGGTCTGCTAATTTGTAGCTATTTGCTAGTGCAACAGTGCTGCTGTTAAGGTGTGTCAAGATCAAGACTGCATTAGTGTTGCTACTTGCTAATTATGGTCTTCTTTGGTCCTGTAGGCTTGCAGCAACAATTCAGTGAAGAAATGGAATTTGGGACAGGAATTTGGACCTCTGGACAGTGTAGAAAAGAGAAGAAAACAACTCCCACAAGTAAGTCACTAGCTAAACACTAATGCAGTCTTGATGCTTGTGTTATTGTGTATACTATATAGTATATATAGGTCTACATATATAAGTATACATGTCTTGATAAGGTGGACGATTAGGTGGACGACCAGGTCGACCAGGGTTCGATTAATCGACCTGGTCGACGACTAATCGCGATTAATCGTCCGGTCGACCCCAGGGCGACCAGGTTCGACCAGCCGACCTGAAAACAATGCCATCGACTGACCAAAGGTGATCAGCTATTTTTTTTCGATCCTCCCGCAGCCTACATCTGGTTTGGTGGAGCAAAAAGATGCAGCCATAGGTTTAAAGTGTCAAATTAGGTTAGTACCCTCCCCCTTCGCAGAAGCTAGGATATTTAGACATGTAGGTACCAATATAAAGCAATGAGAGGTATATCAAAGAACGTAGATACACCAAGCAGGATGTACTCCGCTTTGTAGTTAAGAGCCTGCATTAGCACCTCAGTTCCCAAAGCTAAAATTCAGAAGTTGTTATTGACCAAAAAAAGATAGCAAAGACTAACTATTTTTATTAAGCAAAGATCTCCCAATCCATCACCCTTTATTGCAACAGACCGTAATGTAAAGATCTCCCAATCCATCATCTATGATTGCTGTGCAAATCAATCCAGCAGAACCGAATGGCTTTTAAGCCTCTATAAAGTAACTCTAAACTAAATAATGTCCATGGTCAACAAAGATGCTTGAACAATCTAATAGGAATAACATACCAAATGAACATGTAGCGTATTGCTTTAGGGAAGCTGAGAAGCCAAAACACAGCCTAGAAGGCACTGAAACACAACAGGAAAATGTAATCATTCGTTTTTAATGTTTCCAGTACGAAAAAAGGGATTTACCTGAGTCGTTTCTTCCATAATCATGCAAACGATACACTACAGACGCAGCACTGGACGTTAAGTGCACAATTAAATAATGAAAATATGAAACATGACTGATCTGTTTATGAAGGTCAAGAAGAAAAGAACGGAAGTACCTACAAATTAACTGTCTGTCCTATTCATCCGAGTCGAAGCAGTGGGGTCAGTGCACTGGAGGCCACCAAATTGATGTGGTAGGAACCCATGCCAGGCTGAAATCGAAACTAAAATCAAAGAAGGTCGTTAGGGTTTCACGGCTCACAGTAGCAGAAGAGGACCGGCAGGAGACAGCGCCGGGGGTGCATGCCGTCGGGGGCCACCGGTGGGGGCTGTGGCCGGCGCACCCGTGCCGCGCAAGGGCACATGGAGGAGGAAAAGGACGGCTGCTGCTGCTGCCCTGCCCGCGCCGCCGCCCTGGCAGCGGCCGCGTCAGGAGAGATGGGGAGAGGGAGGGAGGGGAAGAGCAGAGGCCGTGGGACTCACCAGCGTGGGGAACGGTGGGGCAGGGGGCCGCCGGCGCGCCACCCGCGGAGGCGCCGTCGCCGTTGCCGCCGTCGCCTCGGCTGGTGGCACAGACGCGAAGGAAGCTAAGGTGCCCCCGCCGCCGCCGGTGGAGGGAAGGGGAGGGAGGAGGATAAGGAGGAGGGGGAGAAGGAGGAGGAGGAGGAGGGGGAGGAGGAGGAGGACGGCGGGCGCGGCGCGCCGGTGACGGCCGTCGGCGTCGCGGTTGCCCCTGGTGGAGGCGTCGGAGAGAGCGAGAGAAGGTTCTCGTTGCCGTCGTTTTTTTTTGCCAACACGAGGGCGGCCAGCTATATATTTGGAGGTGGCAAGCTGACGTGGACCAATGGGAGGGGGGCGGCGCTGAGGTGGAGCGCTGGGTGATTTTGGGGCGACGTGGCCCAAAACCTTGCACGGACATGGCCTAGGGTTAAATACCTTTGTGGGTGATTTTTATATTTAACCCCTTTTTTAATAAATATTTCAATATTAATCGTCCCAGAAAATAATTTGCATCCGGTAGCCCTTTATGGTGGCGCGACCAAATAACATAGTCGCGCCACATGCGTTGGCGTGACAAGATACGACACATTCGACGGCGTTTCCGACATGGAAAAGTTTGTCGCGCCACCCCTGTTGGCGTGACAGTACAGTCTTGTCGCGCCACCGGGAATGGTGCGACGAGACTGAATTTTTGAAAAATCATAACTCTTCAATACGACGTCGGATGAAGATGATTTTTATATAAAAATTATAGCTCTCGATGAGATCTACAACTTTGTAGTTTGAGTTTTTTGTTTGACGACGTTAAGATGCTCAAAAAATTATATAAACTTTCAGCACCAAAATAATCGCGTATTAGTGATTGTTGCATTATGAAAATCGTATCTTTTTTGAATGGATTCAAACAAAGATATAATTTATATAAAAATTGTAGCTCTCAATGAGGTATACAACGTTGTAGTTCTGAGGTTTTACATTTAAGGTCGTTAAGACGCTCGAGAAAATAATATAAAGCCTCAGAAGCATATCGTGCTGAAAATTTATATAAGGCACGTGTGTTGGCGCCGCCTGTGCCTCTGTGCGATGGTCGCGCTGCCACCTCTGTGGGAGCCGTTTTCACCGGTTGCTCTTCTTCTTTGCCTCTAGTGGCCCCGCGCTGAAGTCTTCCCTGGGTTCTCCTTCCTCTCTAAGAGCAACTCCAACGGTTTTGCATTTTTTGTTTGGCAAAAGATGGAGTTTGCCAACTCTCAAATCAATATGGGGAGGAGAAAAAAAGGTTATCTCCAACGGTTTGGCAAAATTGACTTGCCAAAATCCAAAAAAGGAAACCTGACGGCGCGGGAGGGAAAAGCGCACGCGGGAGTAGTGCATGAGACGAAATGCCAAGCCGATCGCGAGCTTGCATATATGCCAATCCATCCCAGGATTTTGCCAAGTTAACAAAAATGCAAAGCCTATTTGCCAAACCGTTGGATAGGAGTTTTGTAGACTTTTTTGCAAAAACAGGAATGCAAAGCCCATTTGCAAAACTGTTGGAGTTGCTCTAAGCATGGTGAGGTACTTAGTTGTTTGTTTTGCACTTTGCTGCTCTGTGTGCTTCAAGTGTTCGACGGAACAATCAAAAGGATTCTGCTTGCATCCGGCCCGTCATCTAATTATACCTGTGTGTTACATCTGTATATCTTAACGAGTTTACCTTTCCATCTTGAATATGTT